>JASTWO010000552.1:0-92101 GCA_030770215.1 Temnothorax americanus
CGAATAAACTAACAACTACTCTTAGCTACGAAATTCTTTGTCCCATCCCCACGCCCCTGTCAGACCTCGGAACCGGATTCGGGAGCCGTCATCCACCGCCTCGTCTTTCTCTTTCGGATTATCGTCGCGATACAAGTCGGACCTTCCTACGATTGCCTACGACGGCGAACGCCTCGCGCTTGCTGTCGACCGCTCACTTAACTCTACCTAACGCCTTGTTAAACGGGAGGCTAACTCCCTTTTGGGGGCCGAGTACGCCGGCAGTACTCGGCTAGGTTTGGCTACATCGTCCTCGACGAGCGGCCTAACGCGACACCAAACGTAACCTGACGGGTCGACGGCATAGCGGAGCGCGGCTTTATGCCTTATCGTGGCTTATTACGCGGGGTCGGACCAACGCGGTACTACCGAGTAAAGGTGACGGGGTTAACGGCGGGATCCCCTATGACCCGTAAATGAGACGAATAACCGGGGGTTCGGGGGGGGGGGAGAAGTTAGGGTCTATCGCACCACTTTGATTCCTTAATCCCTTTATTCGCCTTGATAAAGGCGTTCATACAAATAAAAGATCGTTTACGCATAGGGTACCTCCTTCTTACACGCATCACGGAGGGTAAAGAAAGGAGAAGGAGACCGGTGATACGCGAGCGGGCGCGTAGACCCAGAAAGACAAAAAAAAACTACCCTACTAAGGAGGGAAAAGAAAAACAACATTTCGTATTGGGCGGTACTCGGGGGGTAGCTTAGCGGCGGAACGTCCCAGGGGGGGGGGCTCTCTTCCGGGGGGCTCTTGGCCCGGTCGTGGCCTTTGCCCTCTTTCCAGGGGCCCTCCATCCTCCAAGCCTCGCCGCATTCGGGGCAAGTCCGGACCGTGTAGCCCTTTTTGCCGCACCGGAAGCAGTGTCCTGCCGCCTAGGCTCGGGACACTCGTAAGCGAAGTGGGTGGGTAACCCACAGTTCCAGCACGACTCTCTCCGCTGGTCGGTATCCCTCGCGTTCCTCTATCGGGGGAGTCTCCGGGCCCGGATCCCGCGGGGGGGCAGCCCCTCGGCGGTTTCGTATGCCTGAGGTCCCGACGTCGACGTTGAACGGGCCCCTTTTCCACTCGGGGGCCTGTCGCAGCCACCAGAGCATGTCTTCCTCGAAGGACTCGTCCTCGGTGTGCGGAGATTCGGGCCGCTCGTCCGCGTCCGGCCTGGGTGCCCCTTTCCCAGGTGTCAGGGGCGACCTGTGTGTGGCTTCACCCCTAACCTCCACGGTAGCCTGAACGGACACCGTTCTCCGGGCAGGCCCATCCCGCCTCTCCCTGCCGTCCGCGCCGGCAGGTCGCCTAATTATCCGAGCCATGCGGTCGTTCAGCGCCCACCAGAACCCTGGTTGAGCCTCCTCCACCCAAGTAGCCGGAGAACCCATCGGACACGCGTGCGGCCAACTCGTCCCCCGCCCGCCGACCATCGATCCGTCGATTAGTCGGTCGGGGTCCGTTCCCATGATTAGGGTTAGGGGTTAGCTGCTGCTACGCCAGTTAGGGGTTAGCAATGCTCGCCACCTCGGTAGCCTACGAAAAATACTCAAACGCAAGTCAGAATCTTCAACGAAGAGAAGGAATCAAGTGGGCGCGAAAGTCTATTCGTAGTATGGTTTTAAATCCTTAACGTGGATTTTCCGATCGAATTACCTAATGAATCGGCAAGTTCGTATACTACCGGCGACAGAATCTTAGCACGGGAAGGGACCATGAAATTTGGTCGCTAATTTTGCAGACACGGTTGAGCGGCGGACGATAAGACGTGCTGTCGCTTCAACACTCGGTCGCCTACGGCAAACCGACGGTCTCGCCTACGCAAATTATAATACCGAGTTTGTTTCATTCGCGCATCTCCAAATTTTCGACAATCCAGGCCCGCAACTGGTGGATTCGTTCCATCCTTCCTCCAAATGGCGGGGTCGGAGTTCTCCACCTCGATCGCAGCGTCTGCTCGTTCGCGAAACAGATTAACCGTTGTGGTTCCCTCCCGAAATTCAGAAACGCCGGAGTCGCTTGAAGCGAAGTATGGTGCGCGGAATTATAAGCAAAACGAAATTCGTTAATGTTTCGGTCCCACTCGCGGTGGTCTTGACCCAAGAAAGCGGTAATCATCGTTTTGAGTACGCGATTAACTCGTTCGACGGGATTCGCCTGGGGGTGATAGGGCGGTACCGTCGTATGTTGAATTCCGTACCGTGTCGTTAACGCCTGTAATTCTCTGTTTAAAAATTCCGTGCCATTGTTGGTTAATAAGACGCGTGGTGCTCCCCAACGAAAAATAACGAGGTTTTCGATAGCTTCTCGGATATTCTTACCGGTCGCTTTACGTAGCGGACAACACTCAACCCATTTGGTGAACAAGTCCTGCATTACGAGAAGGTACGCGTGCCCCGACTTACTGGGCGGAAGCGGCCCCATAATATCGGCGGCGACAACCGTCCACGGAGCTTCGATCACTCGTTGGCCCATTAATCCCGCGGGAACATCCTGTTCTACTTTCGCTCGCTGGCACGTGTCGCACCGGCGCACGTACCGGGCGATCTCGTTGAACATCCGCGGCCAATAATACCTCGTCGCGACACGGCGATAAGTTTTCTCCACACCCAAGTGTCCGGCTTGAGGTGGATCATGGTTGGCGCGAATAATCTCATCGCGAGAGTCCCTTGGTACAACAAACTTCCATTGGTCGAGGTCATCTACGGTTTCGTTAATCACGGGATGGGGTCTACGAAATATAACCGATCCCCCTCTATTTTCCATCCCGGAAACTTTGCGGGTGCTCGAGAACCTCGTTAAATCTTTTCGCGTACCAGTCGTTCTCAACCACGGCGACAGCGCACAAGTCGTCATCTTGCTCGTAAATTCGCGAGAGTGCGTCCGGCACATAGTGCATCGCACCTTTCCTGTGCTCGATTTGGTAGTCGTATTCAAGCAACTCGAGAGCCCACCTCGCTAACCGTCCCGTCGGATTCTTTAAATTATGCAGCCACCGGAGGCTGCTATGGTCCGTTACGACGGTAAATCGGTAGCCCTCAAGGTAGGGCCTAAGCTTTCTAATCGCCCATATGACCGCGAGGCATTCCTGCTCGGTGGTCGAGTACTTTCTTTCCGCGTCGGACAAAGCCCTACTCGCGAAAGCTATTACGTGTTCGACCCCGTCTATTTTCTGAGTGAGTACTGCGCCCAAGCCGACGGAACTGGCGTCCGTTTGCAGCTCGAACGGATGCTGAAGTCGGGACACGATAAGGTGGGTGGGGAAGCAAGACACCCCTTAATAGTCTCGAACGCGGCTTGCTGTTCCTCGCCCCACCTCCACGGCTGATTCTTTTTAAGAAGTCGCGTTAATGGTTCTAAGTGAGTAGCGCACTGCGGGATAAACGGCGGTACCACGACGCCATACCAATAAATCGACGCAATTGCCGGAGGTTACGCGGCGCGGGATATTCCCTGATCGCGACTGTCTTATCGGGATCGACCTTTAGACCCTCGCGCTGCACCAAAAATCCGAGATACTTCACCTGCGAGCGGCAGAACTTACTCTTCTCGGGATTGATCGTCAAGCCAGCTTCGCGAATACGCTCGAAAACGCGTCCTAACCACTCGAGATGTTCCTCGAACGTTTCGGTAGCCACCACGATATCATCTAGATACGCGAACGCATACGGATCCATCTCTGGTCCGATTAAGCGATCCAACAACCTCTGGAAAGTCGCAGGGGCCCCCGTTAAACCGAACGGCATCCGTTTAAAATGAAATAGGCCCTTTCCCGGCACCGCGAAAGCCGTGATTTCCCGGCTCTTTTGAGATAGCGGAATCTGAAAATAGGCTTGGCTTAAGTCAATGGTCGAAATGTACCGAGCTTTCCTTAATTTATCGAGGATCCCGTTCATGTACGGTAACGGGTACGCGTCCTTTTTCGAAACCTCGTTCACTTTTCGGAAATCTAAGCAGAAACGATATGTCCCGTTAGGCTTTTTAATCATGACGACGGGGGTCGACCACTCGCTCTGCGACGGCTCGATTATACCGGCTTTCAGCAGGCGGTCTACTTCCTCATAAATGGCCTCTTTGATTCTCGGCGACACGGGATAACATCGTTGCCGAATAGGAGGGTGATCCCCGACCTCGATATGGTGTTCGGTTAACGTGGTGGCTCCGAGCTCTTCCAAATTGACCGTCGCTCTAGACGCTAAAAATTCTTGTAGACGCTTCTCTTGGTCCGGCGTTAATTCACTCAATCCGCAACAAACGAGGGGCGACGCTTCCGGTTTTCGCGCCCTCCCCCCTTTTTCCGCTAAGTCCGGTTCGAGATTTGCGGCCTCTCCCTCGGCTGACGCTACGCGCACGCTCGCGAGCGAACTCGAAGAACCTTTCTCAAAACGGTAACGTCGCGAATTATCCTCGTCAAAACTCCACGTACCGTCCGCGAACCTCACGCTTAGGCTAAAAGCCTCCAAAAAATCCATTCCCAATATGCACGGCAACGCCAGAGTTGGTAACGAACAAATCATCATATTCAAGGTTTTACCCTGAACGCGTATCGGGACTTTTACCTCCCCCCTCACTCTCGCATTCTGATCGGTCGCGGTAGTCACGCGCCTCCCGCCCGTCCTCTTAAACGAGAACCCGAGCTGCTTAATCAACGCGGTGACCTCCGGACCCGCCAACGTACAGCTAGAACCGGAATCTACGAGGGCGCGGACTTCGTGTCCCGCGATTTGCACGCGTAGGAAGTTGAGAGAAGCTGAGCCGCCTCTACCACCGAAAGCGCTATACGCGGCATCGCGATCTCCCACCGACGGCGAATCCCTGGGGCCGGAGGGGTAAGGAGCCGGGTGGTCCCAATTCCGCGACTCCGCTACTCGTTTCCCGAACATTTCGGGCAAGTACGGGTGGTAACCTCGGCTTCCCGCACCGGTAGCAATGTCTCCGCGGCGGAGCTTTACAATCGCGCGAAAAGTGTCCTGTCTGGTCGCAATTCCAGCACGTGGCGGTGGGGTTCACGCTCGCGGAAGCCGGCGAATCACCCGACCCGCCCGTCGCAGGCGCGGCCGCCACGACCGAAGTATTCGCTTTCGGCCCGTTGGCCTTACCCTTCCTCGCACCTGTCCCGGTGTCGCTCGATTTCGCAGTGGACACGCCAAGCGCGGCCACGGAGTCGCGTTGGTCCCCCCCCGAACTGCGGTTGGCGCCCTTGGGCGCGCGGTACGCCAGATCCGGGAAGAAGGAGCGTTCCGGCGTGGGAGGAGCGCGATAGTTCTGTGCGGCGCGGCTGCTAGCCTCCGCCCGAGCGGCCCATCGTTCGAGCGCGTCCATATCGTGAACCGAATCCCTAGGTATCTGGGTTTGTAGGCGGGGACGCAGGTGTCGGTGAGCGTAGCCGACCTTTTCCTCCTCACTCCACGGCGGCGATAACCGATCAAAAAGCGTATTTAAACACGTTAGGTAGTCCGTCGCGGTTTCGTGTTCCCCCTGCGTCCGTCGCATTATCTCGTCGCGGAGGGCGAACTGAAAATCCGGGTCCCCAAAACGTGTACGCCACGCGGTTTTAAACGCGGCCCATGTCGTCAGGCGTTCCCTCTTCCCGCGAAACCAATACAGCGCGATGCCCGATAAAAAGAACGGAAGACACCGCAAAATGTCCTCGTCCGCAACGGGAATCAATTCGCGGCCCTCCTCGATACGCAACAGAAAAGTCTCGGCATCCTCTCCGCGCGCGCCTGTGAACTTCAGATCCCATTTCCGCATGATATTATAAATGGCTGTCGCGGAGTTACCGTCGGGATCGTGCAAGGCCCTAGGCGTATGACTCCGCGAAACGTCGGAGTGATCACGATGCGCTCGCGCACCCATCGTAGCGGACGGACTATCGGGGCGAACGATTTCTACCGGGACACCGAGATATTCGGTATGGACCGGGAGGTTCGCTTCGGTCCCCGCCGTCTGATTTAACTCCAGGCTCGTCGCGCGGTTTATGTCGACTTCGGCCACGCGGCTCGACTCTCGACGCGCGACCGTCACCAAACGCAACAAACGAAGGGTCAGCTCGGGATCGGATCCTTCGATCGGTAGCTCGCGTCGACTCAACTCGGCGATTCGTTCTTCGCGCGAAGCGTGGATAATCCACTCGTCGGTGAGCTCGATTGGATCCATCTCGTCTATTCGAACTTTTATTATTAACTAGAGAACCTAATTTTCGCGAGAGCTAACGGAGCACCACTGTATCGCGGAAAGGGAATAATAGTACGCGAGCACTAATACACGGTCAACAATACACACGAAGGAATGTGAAAGTCTCTATTCAGCGCGAAATCTACGGAAGGCTACCGTATTCTCAAAAGAAAATAATAATACGCGAACACTAACACTCGCGAATGGAATGCGAAGGTAACGCAAGATAAGCAAATAGTTTTTCAGACGCGACAGCTCGCTGAACGTAAACACCGAATTCCAACGCGCTACGCCGTATCGAATAATATCGCGAAATCACCGATCAGCCCACCCGAACACGGTTATTCGAATAAGCATCGAAATAATATTTTCCATTAAGCTGAAAGAAAGAGGTTAAACACAGATAATATAGCATATAATATAGCGTCAATAATAATTCATACCAACAAAAGGATAGGATCATTTATTTATTTCAACAGAACACAAAAAAAATCAATAAGGAATCCGCGAGATTCTTGTCACCCGCACGAAAATATCGTAGCGCTATCGCAAGCCCTTTACGTGCCTTTCGGCGATCTTTCGGCTGCCCCACGTTGGGCGCCAATTTTTGTCACGACTTTTTCACTCCCGGACCGCTCCGGGACGTGTGTCGGATCAAAAGGAGTAAGGAGAGCGGGATGACGGGCCTCTCCGACGATTCCCTCGCACCTCCGGCACTTCGCGAAACGAATTTAACGTTGGGCGCCAGACGCGTCAACGCGCGTCCGCGAAATCGCGAAAGAGAACCAACACGAGACGCAAAGCGAGACGTGCGGATGTGCGAGGAATCGGCTAGCTCGTCCTAAGGGCTGGGGCGAGGGTGATGAAGGGCGGCGCGATCTTCGGCGGGGTGACACGCCATAAGGAAGGACACGACTCAAGCAATTAACAAAAAGAGAAATAACATTTATTCAGTCGGTCAGACAATCATATCCTCCGTCGCGCGAGCGCCAGAAAGGAAATAAAAGAATGAGTAATCGCGTGGACGCCAGAATGACGAAGCGCGGCGTGATCGTCTAATAAACGCGCGGAAGGCGCTGAGAGATACAGTATGACAAACTTACAATTAATATAGAAGATCAACCGTGAACGCGAAATAATCACGGAATTCGAAAGTATGACTTCGCAGGAAAGGTCGCGAAAGGGCGATACCTCCCGCTCAGAGCGCGTGAACGCAACACCGGGAGTCGTGCGAGAATTCTGTCGCCAATTATCTTAAGCCTAACGCAAGTATGAATCGTGGCGTAAGCCACGTCCCAACGTAATGAGAACCGAACGCAACACAATAACGCGAGATCAATTTCGGCGCGATAGCAAGGAGACGCGGAATATTATAACAAACGCGAAAATACAGACTTAACCTAACGCGAGAAATGACCCAAGGTAGCGCCAGTCATTCGGGTAACGACGATCTGTCCTCAGAAATTTTCGCACGCGAAACGAGACGCTGAGACAATCGGCGTAACGCGAAACACGGGAAGAAACGCGAGGAACATGTGCGGGATTACCGCGAGCAATAATAACACGCGATCACACGACCGATTAACGCGACGGGTGTGCCGACGCACGCGAAACGCCGCAAGAGCGATGTTTAGTAATTTGATACGCCGGGAATACGGGAGGCGCGAGGCCCAACCACGAACGCGGACATTAGGCGAAACGGACACGCCGTAACCGACCTCGCCACGAATCTATCGCGATCTCCAGAGGCTCGCAATCGCGTCTTTACCTCAATTCCGCGGCCACGATACCATCCCGAGGCCCTTCGCTCTCGCTGTCGATCGCCGTTCGATACGCGGTCTCAAGGGACCGCACGCGTCGCGATATTATAACGTTATCCCGGACGAGAGCGTGCACCGGAGGGCAGCGTCGTGGCGTTACATTTCGCGATTAATTACTGCGGGCAACCTCACCGGTGTGATGTCTCCTCGAAGGGCTCCTTGCCGTCACCTCGTATGGAGGATCGCCGCAGCGCAACGGTTTTTCCGGACTCGGGGCGGCTATCGCGTAGCTTCTTAGGAAAACGTTCGTACTCGCCGACGGACGACCAGAGAGTGTCTCGCTATATTCGCTCGATAACGGAATCGATGCGGCACCCCCTTCCGTAGGGGCGTGCCAACCAATCGAGAGCGAGCGTGCAAGCTCGCGCGATATTCTCACGCAGGATCGTCGTAAGGTGGATCCTTCGGGGGCGCGCAACGGTCCCTCGGCGGCGTAGCGACTTCTACAATTTGTCCCTGGGCAGCGGACTGGACTTTGTTCTGGCCGGTGTGCCTCCGATTTGACCTCGGGGCGGTGGCCAGCCACCCCGTGGGCCGGTATTGCGTGGAGGTAATTGCTGAGGCCGGGTTTTCCCCAGGCGCCTGGGGCCCCGCTATCGGCGGCCTTGTCCATCGCTGTCTCATTCGCCGCACGCCTGCCGCGTTGCTCTCGCCGCCCGGGATCCATGTAGCTCCCGCTTTCGCCACCCCTCCTCGATCCTCGGTCCTCCCGGAACTCTCTCGTTATCGGTACTTCCTCGAAGATTCGCCGTGGTGTGGGTGAGGCGCCGTACGCATTACAATTACACATGAAAATAAGAAAATAATCAAAACGCGGAAACGATATCGATTTTTGGCCTCTGGAGATCTCGTCGTCGCCTCTCTGGCTCGTCCCTGGGCGCAAATTTCCGCGCCTTGTGACGGCGGCGGGGCGCTGCCACGAAGCGGCGGGCCGCAACGTCACACTACATAGGAATTTTTTTCTCATTTTTTCAAGCTTTCCTCAAGCACAAACAGAGATTATACAAGAGACAGAATACATATATAGATATATTTTATACATAATTATAGTATATATTTATACGTTTTTATATAAAAATGTTCTACCGGGTATATTTAAACAAAATTAAAACATTTCTGTTTATTCCTTTGACCTTATCTCTCTTGATTCAAAACAAACCTATTTTCCATTTAGCACTAATAAATGGTTTAATAAATTTTTATTATTAAAAATTTATTGAAATGTATTTATTAAATTTTAATTCATTTTCTCGCTTGATTATATGCTTCTGACATTAATTATCCATTTTTGAGAGTCTAAATTTTCTGCAGTTTAAATTCTTAGACTCGAAATTTTAGGAAATCTAGAAATTATGCGTTTTCCGATATTTTTTTATGCTTCTTACCTTCTTACCTTCTTACCTCTTCTTACCTGATTGTATTCTCGTGATACTTTATCCATTTTTCAGAACTGAAATTTTAGAGAAATAAGAATGTAATAAGAAAATAAAAAACGTTTTTAAAATACATAAATAATATCAAATACTTTTACTTCGCCAGTGAGTAGTGAAATTACAAAAATCCTTTGCTGCGACCAAACTGGCTAATATTTATTTAACAAGCACAACGCGTTTTTCAACCGAGATTCCGGTCGTTCTCAAGTAGACTCATTGCTGCCACATTGTGTATAATGAAGTGTTTTGCAAGCGTTAATTTATTGTACGCACTTGAGAAGGACCGGAATCTCGGTTGAAACGCGTTGTGCTTAATTGTTACATAAATAATGCTTTAGCATAATACGTTTTTAAAAATTTGTAAACATTTCTGCTAATTATATTTTAATACAATTTGTTTACAAATAAAAACACATTATGTAACTTCTAGCTGTTATTCCTTAATGCGAAACAAAGATAAGGATCAGTAATCAGGATACAGTAATTTGGTTCAATTTTATTCACCAATTTTCCAATGAAACTGTATTTGACAGTCTAAACATATCTGATTTATCTGAATCGATAAATTGTGCCCGTGAAGTACGAGCTTAATGCGGACGCAGTTGATGCCATGTACTGCAATGCAGGATGAATATTGAATCTATTCCTAAATTGACATGGTATAGAGAAAATACGAACGTTTTGTTTAAGAAAAGTAGAATATTAACTCAAGAATACCACACCGGGTGTAGCACACTCACGTTTGTTATTAAAATGCCCGCCGTTTCTAAACAGTGAAAATTAGAAAATCAAAGTGGTAAGGTAATTAAACTTTTGTTCCTTCTCTACGACTCTTTATGCTGCGCAGCCTCATCTGCCGTTTAGTACAGATGTATGGCACGCCATTAAAAATAATATTGGGTGTGCGACACCCATGTGTAGTGTGGGTTTCTTTGCGTCAAAGTCCACAGACAACTTTTATCACGTTTAAACAATATATTTTTTTAAAAAATCACTATTTTATTTCTTTCTGAAAAGTTACATTCTTTACCTTCAACAAATAATTAGTCTTTTTATACAATACAATGTTGAAAAAAAAGGTAATTTTTGGAAGCAAATAACGCTTTTTTGTGAGTCAAGAAATTTCTACTCGAGCTTTTTCCGAAATTAACTTTTGTTTTTAAATGTTAATTGTAATTACAATGACACAGATGCGGTCCTGATATTCTGGCGTTTAAATAAAAAGAAAAACATGTTTAAAAATATTGACTTTTTGAAAAGTTATTGATAATAATTGAAAACACACTGACAATGAGTATCGTACATTTATGAGTGTGGTGAAAACGGGACTTCTAGGAAAAGTGTGATGTTCTAGGATTAATAAACTATAATAAAACAAATAATTAACAATTTATTACAGCAGTACTTTATTTTATTCAATTGCAGTTTTATTATCACATATATTTTACAATTCTAACAATAAAATATGTTAGGAATTATATTTAACGTTATAACATTGTGTGTTATCCTACGTAGAGAAAATTTTTTGTTAGAATTTACTCTGAAAATCATGATAGTTGTGAGACAACTATCATGTATTACGAAGAATTTTATGCGAGCTATTCTGATTAATATATATCTACCATAATAAAATTTACAATAAGATATAAAACATGTTTAATTAATTTTGTTAAAATATACAGTAAAATTTCAGCATTTTTTCAAAAGTACCAATCTACTTGGTAAATTTAACGGTAAAATATAACGAAAAATTTTCTCCGTACATTATATATAAATATTTGTATAAAAATATGGGTTTGCAAAAGTTTGCATTAAATTACTTTATCATCTAAACATTGGGTAACTTCCTCGTTATATCTCCTATCGAATTCGTTTTTAAATCGCTTTACATTCATGATTGTTGTGTTACGTCCTGTTGACTCCACGATTTCCTTCTTTCGTGGAATCACTCATCTCATCACACAAAACAGACGAAAACCATAAAATAGCGGCTATCAATTGACGAAGCGGATGCATTCCAACTGTCATCGCTCATTAAATGGTAAATGACGAAACCTTCCAGAAGACTCAAACCTAATAAAATAGGCAAATTATAGACTTGTTTGTCACATCTCATCTAATTCTACGAAATGAAGCACGAAATTTCAATTATCACGAAATTTCATGGCAAAGGGCGCAATAAATTAAAAACGCCATAAGGATCTGGGTGACCTCTCGGGTCACGGAAGGGCTAATCTCACGCTTTTCCGTGAAACGCAGATTTGACCTAAGACCCACGCCTCGCGGCGATTGATAAAATTAAGACTCTGGAAGGGACTGTCAAAGGGCAAGATGATAACGTACTCGCCAATGAATAGCCGCTAATTAAAAATTGCTCATAGGCAACGACGATTTTTGGGGAAAGTCACCACGGGATAGGCGGAAAATTGAAACATACGTCACGATCAGAAGAGAACTCTACCCAATCAAATCAGATTAAAACATAATCCCGCCTCCTTAATTTTGTATAAAAATCGCGACTTTGCGCACTTGAACTCACTTCTGATCCAGTCCGAGACGTCTTAAAATTATATTTACCAGCCGTACTTGTCAACTATCATCCAGTTGTATTCCTCAAGTGAAACTAAATTTCTGTCGCGTCGCGAGTCGACTCTGTGCGCGTCAGGACACATCACAGAACCGAGCCGAACCTACCTCCGGGAGAATCCGGTGCAACCACCTCAGAGATTCCCCAATCACAGCCGTCAACAGTAAGCCCGAGATACCCGCTCGGTTATCTATATACATCCCTACAGTATACTTATATATATGTGTGAATACCATACATGAGAACACGTATATATATTTATATATTTATATAAAACCGTCTTTATAAAACTCCTTCTTTTTTTCAAATTCAAAATCATAAAATAATTTTAGTGAAGTCAAAAATTCACCGCCGCAAGTCTTTGGGGATAACTATCCGCAATCGGCTATTTCGGAACAGGCGCGCCCGCATAGTGGAGCAACAGCTCCTAGCTTCCTTTTTAACACGCGAACAGTCTCCGCATATAGAACTCGCTATCCCCGATTCTCCCTCTTCCCGATCTCCCTCATTTGCCCGTTGTTCCCTTGCGTATCGGGTGTTCCCCGATACCCCAGAATCTTCCCCCCCTTTTTTGAACCTTCCTACTCTCCAGTTCCTTCCGAGGAACTTGCGGAGTTCCGGGACAGATCACCCTCTCCCTCCTTTTCTGACTCGAGTATCAAAGTACTCGAGAAATCCTCCCCGCGTTCCCCATCCCCTACTATAGAAATAGTATATGAATGTATAAATTTATAACTAATCGCTAATCAACCATTGTATTGTAATCATAACCCTTTACGTAATTATGAATTTATAACTAACTATTTCTCTAGTATAAATTTAAATATTTTATTCCGATAACTATGTTATTAAATTAATGTTTGAACTCTCGTTTTATATATTCACGCATACATTGTCAACACTTATTCTTTGCAATCTACTCACCAAATGTATCGCTGACGAGCAGAATATCGATCTTTATAAAAATTCTCCCCCATCTTCCGAATTTGTACCAGGACGAATGTCAATCCACACACACACACACCACACTTCCACGTATTATTATATACAATAATGATTCCTTAATTTGTAATAATATTTGTCTATTCCTTTTACAATAAATGTTCCAATTATTTGATTAAAATAAACGCAATGTTTATTTATTTATAAATAAGACCTCACCCCTCACTACCTCTCTAAATCGCACAAGGTCCGATCCCCGGTAATAGGGATATTATCCTTGACCGAAAACAGGACCGCGAGTGCACGAAAACTCTCAGTAGGCGTAATAGCGTCCCTTCTGGACGTTGACCCACGACTAGAGTTTTCCCGGAAAGTGCATTCGACTCGAGGCACGCGCCCTTCCAGCGTGAACCCGAGATACCATAGAGATCTCGTTACGTCTTCCTTTACCCTCTCCCTCGGATAGCCTATCCTTCGCTATCCGTCGAACCAATGCACCTAAATTTCGGGGTTCTGACGTAACAGTTGTTTTAATCGCATTACGCTACGCTAAAAAGCTACGGTAAATAGTATATTGTGCACCAAGGGGAGAAAGTAGCGCTTTTCAGACGAGTGTGAAATTTTCCGCCCTCGCCTTCGGTTCGGGCGGCAAATCACACGAGTCTGAAATAGTTATTTATGCAACAACTGCTGTAAAAGGCGAGTGCGGTCACCACACCCGGGAATTTTCATATTTACGCACGACTTTCACACCCTATTTTATGTTGAAAGTGCGTGGAAAGTGGTCTATCACGCACGCTTAGCGTGCGTAATGGGCCACTTTCCATGCACGTGTTACATACAAAATTTTTGATTGACATCTTCTCATGAAAATTTGCATACTCGTGAGAGTTTGAAATGACATTGGTAAATACTTTGGCTTTTTTCTCGTTAAAGTAACGCAAGAATTTTAAAAGTACATTATTTATTTAAAAAAAAAAACGTCAAATGATGAAGGCACTTGTAGATACACAATCAATAGATGCTCGCAACAATTTTCATTCCTTCTACTAACAATTAACGTGCGCCGTTACCTTATTTCCAAAGTTCTCGTATAAAATCACAAGTAAAAATAAGCCAATGATATTTTTAATACATTATATATTATTTGATACATTACATTATTTACTTTATTTAGTTTTTGGACAATTTAATTCAATTGTTTCAGATTTATTCTCGCTAGCGTTTTGCGCAATTACGTATTTCAGGTAGCCCCGATACTCGAGACCGTGCAGAAAGAGAATTACAATTGTCAGATTTATTGATCTCGGTTTGTGCAGCTTATGAAAAAGAGAGACTTATCGATTATGAAGAAAATGCAATTTACTATACAAGTGCGAAACCATTCAATTTGATAATTTCAATTTTGGGCAAGGCAATGGTTTTTTAATACAACAAATAATACGAATCGAAGTTTATAACAATAGCTTGGTTATATATAAAAAGTATATTCTATATACTTTTAACTTTTTTTCTCTCCCTCTCTTGCTTCCTTTTTCTTTCTTTCTTCACCCATACAAAATTGTCTTTCACATGAAACATATGATATAAGATTAAAACAATTGATGTACAGCTTTTGTGTGATGTGCAAAAACTAATACAAAAGTATGAAAACTTACAACGCGCGAGTTGTGATAATTATCATGAAAACTGTTATATTATTACGGTAAAAAAAAAGAAAAATACTTAAATGTCTTATTAATGTAGGTACAAATTTGATCAAGAGATACCATCGTATGGGGTAATTATTGAGGGCTCTTTATACAAGAGAGAAATTAATGATAGGATAAATATTTTGTGGCAGAAAAGAAATTTATTAATAAAAAATTTGATATAATATCGAGTATATTTTTAGCATTACAACTAATGACTTTTATGTTGTTTTCAGTCGTTTTCGATAATATTAAATAGAACGATTAGTTCCACGTGCTCTCTTTAGAATATAATATCATACCAAAAGAAACACCACAAAAAGAATCGCATCGGATAAAAGCCTTTTTAAGTTAGCAAAAAAAATGGGTAAATTGGACTAAGAAGATTAATATACCGTCAATGAGGATATATGCAAAGATAATCAAAAAATTGTATTTTTAAATTATTTACATTCATTTTTTTTATGAGCAATTAAAGCAAAAGGAGCCAGTATTAATTTTAGAATATCACTTTCTAAAATCAGAAAACGATGAAATTCGTAAATATTCTTTATTCAGATATTATTGATTATTCACATCTGCACTTAATGTAAAGCGCACGTTTTTTTCGCAGGTTTCTTTGGTTACTCGTAGTAAAAAAAAACTGATAAGTAGACTAATGAATTCCATAAAGAAATTGATTATTAATATCATAAACGACAAAGAATTAATATTTCTTTGTCGTTTATGCTCTAGAAAAAGCAACAGAATTAGTCGAAATCGAGAAAAATGACAAAAAGATTAAACTTAAGACCCGGTCTGGACCGAAACCAAAACCGAAAATTATACTGTATATCGTCCGGAAATATTAGCCTTAAACGGACGCACGAGTTGTTGCATGATACACTTCTATTATACGAATGGTGGATCATACGTCAGATGTATGTTGTGCATCGATTGACGATAATGATGATCTACAACTGTACGCCGTGCGAAAACATAAAACCGGCCCGCACAACGACTTAAGCGGTCGTTTCTGTAGAAATTGCAGAGAGCCACTTTACGCGATATTTCCATGCAATTATGTCCTATTTGCATAAAATAGGACATTGCAATATAAAGCCTCGTGAAGTTTTGAATCAACGCAAAACGTAAGTATTACTTTGCATAAATTTTCCAAAATTTATTTATTTCATCAATTATTTATCTACTTTATTTTTCTATAGTTTCAGAAGCAAGATGTAAATATCATTATATCTTAAAAAAAATTAAGACCAGAAGAGAAAAACATAAAAAACAATGAAGAAATGACATCTACGTCGAAAAACAGAAACCTAAACGGAAACTTTTATTAAGTATTTTAATGAACCGAAACCGGAACCGAACCGATATTTTTGTCCGGTCCGGGTCCCTGGTTGCTTGCACTTTTTACTTAGAACCTCTGCTTTCTCTTTCTCTAGTGTTTAATGCATATTTATCTCATTTTAAATGTAAAAATTTTTGTGAATTGCAAGCAACAGTAACAAATCTATACTCACAATACAGAAATTCACGGAGACGCGACAAGTGCAAATCTAATTCCATGTATTGTTACGCTTTTCAAATAATTAATGTAATACTTTCATCAAATAGCAAGTCAAAAGAAGTACTTGTACGCAATTGTACTGTTTCTCTTGTTACGTTTTGCGAACTCCATGAAATGAAGTGGAATCAAATCCATTTAAGAACGGGAACTGTTTGTCAATATGTAGACGGTAATAGCATAGATATTGAAGGAAGATATACTTATTGGGAAACTATACTTAATGATTATTGTAAATTCAGTCATTACGACGTATTGTACAAAGGAAAGGCAAAGAAAATGGTTAGTGAAACGAATGATAAACTACAAATACTATATTCCATGTCGACACAAAATGTCACATTCGCACTTACGCGAATCGGCGAAGAGGTTCTTTGCGGATACACCTTAATTAAAACAGAACACCCAAAACTTGTAATTTTAGAAATAAATAAAGAAGATTCTTTTGCACGTAAAAGACCATTAGCTATTGAAAACATAGATATTTTTGCCTACGTAAATTTAAAATTTGCTTATGTATAACGACACATACGCACACAAATGAATCGCTTATACACAGACGTATTAAAATAACGCTGCAATTTGGAACGGCAGGTGATGAAAAACGCGCTTAGCCTTGCGATGCATGCTCCAGACGACTTCGCGTACCAAATCATGAAAGGCCCAAGATACATGGCCGTGATTTCTGGAGAAGTAGTGCACATAACGAAATGCACCCCAGGGGAAGTAAAAATACGCCAAACCAGAGAATGTTATCAACAATTGCCTGTGTATCGAAGGGAAACGAAACATATTTCTTGACGCCCCAAACGCACATACTCTTTAGAACAGGAATGCAAATCTCGTGCAGCAGGATACTTCCTACAATGTACCAGCTAAACGACGGATGGTACCGCATTACACCGAACGTGGAATACAGCAAAGCGCCCATGATAATGGAACCGATGACCAAGCCTACCTGGCATTACAGCGATCTAGGATCCCTGGCTGCGAGCGGCATTTACACCAATCAGGACCTCGAAAAACTGAGGGATCACATAATGTTTCCCGCCGAAAAGATCGGAATATTAAACACCGTAGCACGAGGCGTAATAAGGGAACCGATTATAACACAAGAAATATCACTCTCTTACCTCTTGGATGAGGACTCCTTGCAGAAAATCACAGAGAACGCCTGGAGGAAAATCTGGGGAGCGTTCTTAATTTTTGGCAGTGCAACCGCAGGATTAATCGGAATGTACTTCTTCGCAAGGACGGCAAAGCTGATAATTGACACAATCATACACGGTTACGCACTGCACACTATATACGGATGGTCAATACATCTAGTCGGAGCATCTGGCGCGAGGGACATCGAAGGATGAAAAAAAACAAGGAAGAGAGGCAGGAGCACCCCCGCTCTATATTGCTATGCAAGGCAATGTGGAAAATGCAACGAAATCTAGTGTCCGCAACGGAGCTCACAAAACGTATCCACAGCTATAAAAAAAATTTTTTTTCTCACGTTTCATTCCCTCTCGAGAAAAACTGAAGTAATAAAAATAAGTTAGGAATAAATGTAAAATCCAAAAACTCGAGTGTTGATCAGTACGATCTTGACTCTCGAAGAGCGTACAAGTCGTACGTATAACTATATCAATCGTTGTTCGTTACTTATATAAATTCAGATCAAAGTGCCCAACCAGTCGAGGTTGCCGGATCTCGAAACTATATGTGGTGAAAAGCTGCCACAATTAATAGTCGTGCCGCCTCGAGCGCAACACGAGGGGGCGCCGGGACTTAGAGAACTGTCGCTCGAGATGATAGGGAATCTCATGAGAGGACGGTCCAGGCTCCAAAGGGCTCTTCTTCGACGACCGGACCGTCTCAGCCAAGCTGACCAAAGCGTGTTCCATGACGCAGAGGCAGCATCGCGGTATCGAGCATTATCGGGCCAAAACCAAGCCTTGTTTAAAGAGCTCAAAGGACCTCCTCAAGAATTTCCTCAGGGAGGTCGAGAGGGACCCTTCCCAGTCAACGTTCCTGATGTCCCCCCGGCTGCGAGAGGACGTGCCAGATTTTTGTACGAACTGGCGAATCGAGGGCGACCCCTCGCCAATTCCCCAGCTGTACCGAGGGGGCGCGCCAGAGCTATGGCTGAAGTCATTATGCGAATGAAAATGGCTGGTCGAGGACATGGTGCTCCCACTCAGCGCGAATAGATAAAAAAAAAAAATGATAAAGTGGACTTAATTAGTAATAATTTTGTTTTACTTTATTTTTCTTTTTGTGTGTTTAGGTTGTACTTTCATATACTTCATATACATAATTTTCTTTTTTCTTTTTCTATAAAATTTTTTTTTAGTCCACACATATGTAATTTTTTTTATTATTATTTCTTCTGTATCATTGTTCGGTCAAATATATTGTACTTATACATGAATCCACCACGCTTCTTCTGAATTATAAGCGCACAATTACCCTTTCTTTAAAGAAATATATGTAAGCATAAAATAAAATTCAAACTTCTTTTACACCATCACTTACTCCACATCTGCACCTTATTACCGTCTACCGTAAAATAAGACAGAAGAAATAAGCGCGAAACATTAATGCGAGCGAAATTAATCCAAAGCGTAGCTTAAGTACATTATACTATTTTATATTAATTCATACGTGGCAACATAACGTACCACGTATGACTTAAGGGGGAAGGTGTTACGTACGGAAATTTTATATTTCCGACGACGCACGTTAAAAGTTTTGAACGCTTAGACGACGCACGCTCATACCTAATAAGACCGCGCTTCACGCACACATTGTATTAAGATTTTTAGAATAAAGGTAAGATAAGTTTAAAAGAGAACAAGTTTGAAAATCTGGAATCTCATCTCGTATTCTTAATCAATAATCGATCACTTCTAAAATTCGACTCGCGGTTGTCGCTGACAAAGCGTGGCGATCTGTGCTGGGGCGCTGACAAAGAGTGCAGCGATCCAATACTTTCGCTGCCGAAAGCGTGGCGATTACGGGGTTGATTCTTGGGAGTCGTAATAATCACTGTCACTTCTGGCATTCCGACTCGCAGTTTCCGCTGACAAAGCGTGGCGATCTGTGCTGGGGCGCTGACGAAGAGTGTGGCGATCCAGTACTTTCGCTGCCGAAAGCGTGGCGATTACGGAGTTGGTTTCCAGAAAAGACAATAATCTCGATAAATTCCCGAAGGTAAATTTGACCTCTACGCTGACGATCTGAGCGCTGACGAAGAGTGTGGCGAGCAGAGGGTGTGGCGGATTGGTTTTAGAGCGCTGCCGAAGAGTGTGGCGAGCTTAAAATTCATTTTTGTGAACGCGGCTGAATGACGAAGAAAGGAGGTAGGCGCGTTCAAATTAAACGAATCAGATTCCAGATCAAACAAGCAGTCATTTCTAATCAAGATCCCCTCCCCTTCCTCCAACAATTGCAACAACTAGAAAACGCACCACCATTTAAACCTATTCCTGTCGATTTCGACGTTGATTATCCTAATTATAATCAAATGAATAAAACTGATCCTCGTTACCATACGTATAAACTCAGATATCTTTTCGGTCCCGATTAATAAATATAATAATAATATCCTTCACACGACTTGTCCAAATCCCTGGTAAATTGCTTAAATGCATTGACCAAAAAACGGACGAACAATAACAGTCAAAACGTGACATGTGCAATAATTTTTTGTTTTAATATATTTTATTTTTTAGTATTGTTACGTCCTGCAGACTCCACGATATCCCTTTTTCGCGGGAATCCTTATGCGCCTAAGATAGCCCTAAGATTAGAATAAACAAGCTGAGTACGGACGGTTATCGATCGGGGTGAGGTTAGATCTCCTCGCATTCCTTTTTTTTATGATCAAACTACCTATTTGCTTGGGCAACTAAAAACAACCTCTCAGATGATAAATTACTAACAGACGGGGGATATGGTGACCAGATTCTCGT
Organism: Temnothorax americanus; assembly: GCA_030770215.1. NCBI lineage: Eukaryota > Metazoa > Arthropoda > Insecta > Hymenoptera > Formicidae > Temnothorax > Temnothorax americanus. The sequence goes on from JASTWO010000552.1 coordinate 20,199, forward strand.
CAACCTCGTCTGGGCCATAACTATAAATCCGGCGACACAACGAGCAGAAAGGAGCCTTAACTTCAGACGAGGGATGATGGGGATCTGTATTATATTGCGCGACTCACTCAAAACTGGCCGTGCGATGTTCCGACAAGCAGAAACGAAACCTAATACGTAGTTTTAAGAATCTTAAGAGCACGTGGCGGAAGTTTCTGTTTGCAATAAAACTGCACTTAAAATTGAAAAGTATGGATCGTCTGTCAACATAGAAACAGGGTCGCGAGATAAGTAAGGAACCCTAATAAAAGAGAAATCGGTGATAGCCGAAAAACAAATGCGTCACTGGAAAAAACCAATGGGTTACACCCCCGATAAGACAGTGGGGCCTTAAGAGGGGGCTTACCAATGGAAAACCGGGGAAAATCGATAACCGTCTCTAGCTTTCTAGGATAGGCGTAAACTCAAATCTACCTCTTGGGCAAGAAACATCTCGCCCAATAAGAATTCCCTTAAATAATAATTAGAAACAACCCACACAAAATCCACCCCTTCCATCCTTCGAACTTTCCTATTTAAATCGCGACGTCGCGGGACTAGGACGCAGAGAAATTTTCTCAGTTCGAGTCTGCATTGCTCGGTATTTCTGAACCTCATTCGTTTCGAGTCTCGACTCCGCGTTTAGAGTCAGTGCAGCAGATCCGACGGACCATCAGTCGCCCCGACTCACCCACCGACGAGTCCAACGTTTATTTCTGAGAGAAGCCCACTCGTTTGAACTCAAGTCATCAAGTAGTAAGTCCCGTAATTTTCTTGATCCTTCTTTTTCCGCGTTATCGCCCTCCTTCTTAAACGGTCTATTGATTGTCGGACCCCCGGAAGCTCATTATATATTTGGGGTCGGTCAGTGTAGACATCAGGTTCCCAGCGGTCGTTGGCGTTGTCGTGGGCCTGACTTGCCTCCCGGCGTCTCGTCGCTGTCGTGGACTCAGCTGGTCCGCTGACCTCCCTGAGCTTATGCTCGTAGGTCGGTTAGTGTAGGCAACAAGTTCCCAGCGGTCGTTGGCGTTGTGGCAGGCCTGATTTGGCTCCCGGCGTCTCGTCGTTGTCGTGGGCCCAGACTGTCCACTGACCTTCCCCCCCCTTAAGCTTGACAATTTCCTTTTGTTCGCTTCCGACCGGGTCCGAGAGAGATCGACTAAATAAGTACATAGTTTTAGTGGACCCGAAAGTCCTAGCCCCTCAAGGACCGAATCTCCGCACGATCAGGCGACATAGAAATCGCCAGAACAAGCGGGCGCGACGGGAGGTCAAACTCCCCCGGGAGCAGCTCAACGCCGGTCCTCCGCGACTCGCCACCCCACCGCCCCTACTATAGCTTCTACGGAAGAACCCGTAATATATCGGTAAAGTTCGAGGCAAATATCGCGCACACGAACACGCGCGACACACTCAACTTTTACGATTTCCTTCGTACCATATTGCTATGCAAAGCGATGTGGAAAACGTGAAAAAATCTAGTATCCGCAACGAAGCTCACAACATGTATCCATAGCTATAAACAAAAAATATTTGTCTCTTTTTCTTTCTCACACTTCTCCTCTTTCTCTTCCTCTCGAAAAGGACTAAAAGTAATAAAATCCAGATGTCAAAAATATGAAAACATGTAAAACCCGAAAACTCGAGCGATAGTCAGTACGATTTCGACTCGCAAAAAACACGCAATTGAAGATCCCCAGGGATTATTTAAGTGCGGAAGAAGTTAATTTAATTTTTTAGTACCTCAATCGAAAGTACAAATGCAAATAGAATTTGAATTTACTCTATACGAGCAGATACCTCCAAGAATGAGATACCTCTTTAACGGGTCAACGTTCGAGGCGCCCGTACATATAAGGGTGAGTACATTTAAGTTATATGATTTTGTATGTAATATATTAAATAATTTATTAAATAATTTATTAATATAAACATATTGTGCAACTAAGTTTTGGCCACAAGAGTGCAATCTGCAAGAGTGCAAAGTAATTTCTTTTCAGGATCCTGTACCATCCGCAATTTGTAGCTTTGATTGTACTATCGCAAATATTGCGGCTAGTGGTAGCAGTATTATTGACTCAAAACTCCCAAGTTCCCCAAGCTTGACGACCAATTTCAAATTTAATGTCTCCTCCGAAAGATGGTTGCCCTCTAGGTCGGGCTCTATAACCCTATTAAACCAAGATCTTCATACCGTAATATGCTTCTAATTACCCTATTTAGAAATTTTCCGGGTTTTAACCTTGAAGCATGCAACCAACCAAAAAACGTGATTTGGTTGATGTAGCATCCCTGAGTTGTACGATGACATCAATGAAGCCAGACCAAGCTTTGATCGTTCGTAAGGGAACCAGAAGTTCAAATACTAAGTATTAAATACTTTACCTAAAGAAGATAAAGACAGTAATTTTATAGTGCATATTTTAAAAGCACATAAATTAAGGAACATTTTAAGACAAAAACCAATTTGCTAACTATATTTTAACTGATACTTTACTCTTGTACATATGGAGTAGTGTTTATACTCCGTTTGGCCAAAGAGGATAAAAACAATAATTTTATGGTATATATTAAAAAAATACACAAATTGAGTAACATTTTAAGACAAAAACCAATTTGTTAACTATTTTTAACTGATACTTTATTTTACACATAGATTTAAACCATTACTTTACTTTACATATAGATTTAGACCATTCCGCATATTAGGCGGTTTCTTCACAGCTAGCGTTATTGGACATCCACAATCACCAGTGCTACAAATTTGCTATTTTTAATGCAACAAACAATATATATCCCACATAACATCAGACATTCTATGTATAAACATTTCTTTTCCATAATGTAAAAATAATATCCTGTATATACAGTGTATATACATTTCATATATATGATTTAAATATACATTGTGGTACATAATATGTATATCTATTAATGTAATGTATGTATATACAGCGCACAATACAGCGCACGGTTTAGTTCCCGTGGTGACATTGAACCGTCTCAGTTTGCTCGCGATAATCTTGCTTCGGATAATCGCGAATCTTTAACAAGTATCTCGAAATTCTTTTAAAATAAAAGTTCTTGAGTGACATTTGATTACCATGGAATACTTATCAATTGTGTTGGCAATCATAATTGGTGCTTTCGTCACTCATTATCTCTTTAGAAATTTTAACTACTTCACAAGGTATTATCCACGTACCACCTGTCCCAATCGTAGGGGCAATGGCGTCAGTTATATTTCGCCAAATATCATTCGGCGATTTCATCCGAAGAATGTACAATTTTAATTGAAACGCAAAGTACATTGGATTATACGCTACAACGAGACCGATTCTCCTGATCCGCGATCCGGGAGATCCGCGGGTACGGGAGACCGGAAGAAGTCACACGGGTAAGTTGTGTGTGTGAAGCGTCTCATTTTGCGGAAACTCACAAATCATTGAGTTTCTTATTCTTTGTGTTATATTTTAACAAATTAATATTAACCAAAAAGTAATCATGACGGAAGAAGATGAGACGCTGTGCGAAATCTCAGAGTTCCGGTTTAAATAAAGTATTTTTCTGATAGCAAAAGTAAGAGCAATAAGAAATTTGAGAGCAATAGAACTTACATAATTTTTCCATATCTTGGAGCGAAATATTACCGACTATCATAACTTCACACTCTTGATTCACTCCGCATAAACAAATAATTTATTATGGAAAAAGTTGAACGTGACGAATACTTTGTTTCCTTTAATTTGTTTTGCACTGGCTTATAGCATTTGAATCAATTCGCGAACTTCACGCAGAAAACAGCAGAGAAATTAAGCCCAAAAGAATATATTTTCTTGTTTTTTTCTTTATTCATATTTATTTATATAAAATGTCTTTACACATATATACTCTTATATGTGAAAATTCGTATCGAGGCAAGTTTGAACCTTTGAACAATACAAACTGATACAAGATATGTGGAAAACAATATCGAGGTGGGTTTGATTCTAATTACTCGTACTAATATTGCAGCTAGTGATAGCAGTATTATTAACCTAAAACTTCCAAGCTCCCCAAGCTTGACGACCAATTTTAAATTTAATGTCTCCACCGAAATATAGCCCAGTTTCTCCGCACGAACCCCACTCGTGCGGAAAGTGCAGTTTGGAATATAAAAATTCCTGAGAAATATAAAAATTCCTCCAAAAAAAAGTATAGCGGTTATTTTGCATTTTTGTGCCGAATATTCAATACAGAGGAATATTTTTTACAATAAAGGAAATAACAATAATTTCGATATGGATGTAAACGAGAATCGCGCGTTTACGGACGACAGTGATTATTTCAGTGATGAAGACGACGATCATAAAAAAGTTGTCGATAAAATAGTGCCGCGTTTGGAAATTGTTGCACTAAATTTACGTACGAAACATTGCGTAATATACTTTAATTATTCAACGGGTGGTGTACTTGCACTATGTGCTTCGTGCATGGTTGCTCTATCGGACCTTGATATCGGGCACATATACGCTTACCGAAAACACTTTGTTGAGTTACGCAATACGATGCATGGCCGGTTTTGTTCAAAATGTCATAAAGCATTGTATATGATATTTCCGTGTAATATGTGCCCAATTTGCACACAATAAAAAAGAACATTATTGCGAGTGGGCGGCTCTTAAAAGTTCATACTTGGGGCTGAAATTTTTGTGTCAAGTGGGCGGTATAAAGAAAACATTTTTTCAAAACAGTGAACAAAAATAGAGATGGACAATAATTTCGAGGCAATAATGGATATAGATTCCGACGAGGATCGTCCGTTGTCACCGGTCAGCACTTATAACAGCGATGAAGACGATAACCGCAAACAAATTATAAAAATACTAGTGTCGCGTCCTGAATTTTTAGCGTTAGATGGACGTACGAAGTGTTGCGCCATTTATTTTTATTATATATACGGTTCAGATAATCTGTGTGCTTCGTGTATGATCGTGTATGATATCACTGGTGAGCACATATGTGCGATTCGAAAGCATGTATCCGAACCGTACGACGTAATAAACTATTTACTACTGCATCTAGCGCGAGGAACACCCAAAAAAAACAAAAATCAGGAGAAAGAAGGAGGAGCGCCTTTGCTTCCTACTACGATTTCATTGGTTGAAATATAAACTTATCTAAAACCACAAAAATCATCCGATTAGTGACGCCTAAAAAAATAACTATCATAGTACGGATCAGAGCAAACCGTAAAAAAAGGGTTAAGTGAGCATACTGTGTTGAGGCAATAGATTTTGGCCGGACACGAGATTTTTATGGACACCTTTAGGGTTAAAGATAAAAAATTCTTTCCTAATTTATATATTAGATTTCTCGACTCATATACAATAGCTTTAGATTACATACTTGTCCAATACATAGAATAGTGTCAATTTGTCAGTTTAGCATATCTTTCGAGCGTTTTTCTATACTATCCCTTCGCAGACCACGTGTGTAATTCTGGTATTTTTGTCGAACATTTTTTAGGCCCAGTTCAGATTTTTACGCTGTAATAATGTCATAAAAAAATTTGGAAAAATTCAAGTATATTTTCAAAAGCTTTAAGAATCTATTTATATTAAAGTTCCCAGTCAGAAATGTGTTTTAAAATTCATGGGTACACAAGAAAAAATGCAGCAGACACCGAACACTTCTACGATCTCCTTCATATCATATTGCAATGCAGAACGACGTAGAAAACGCAAAATATTTTTGAATTTCCGATACCGCCAGCGGAAAATTATTTTGACTCAATTCTGGTACCAACAGCATTCTAGACAAGATAGAATATCCTCTTCATCAACTGCAAGTATTTTTGCCATCAGAATATTCACAATTTTAATTTAATTTAATTTAATTTAATTTTCGCTTAGCCATAATCGTTGAGCTATATGTACTTACAAATAACGGTTGTATAACATACTTTGATGAACGAACATAAATATGTTACTTTCAATTGTCAGTCTGACAGCATAACAGCAAACAAGATATAATCTTTAATTGTGTGCAGCGAATGGAAACGCCGAGCGCGTCGCTACGACCTCCTACAACTATAGTACGAGACCTTTGAGGACAAAGAGATAAAAGAGATTTATTCTCCTCCATATGATATATTCGAATTGATCCGTCTATTTGATCTCCGGCCATACGATAACGACGAGCCGGAGGAAAACTAGGCCTAGAAATTAAATTGTGACAGGAAAGTGAGAAAGTACAAAAAACCTAGTATGCGCAACGAAGCTCACAAATATATATACCCACAGCTATAAGAAATTGCCTCTTTTTTTTTTAATATTTAAAATATAAAATACAAAAATGTGCGATTAATATTCCAATATGCGTGAAAGTCTGCTGCGTCGTATGTAACGAAGTAATCATGGGAATAAGACCGCCGGCTCGGCGGTGCCGGGAATGCATAAAAGAATTTTTGGCGAACAACAGACAGAACGTGACAATTATAAATTGTTAATGCAAACACTAAGTGTGAACACGTATATATAAACAGTGAACCGTCAAATAAACGAAAAGACAGGGCATACTAAGAATATCTGCACTGACTACAATTCAGGTAGTGATTATATGGTGAACATTAGTAGTGGCAAAAATAACGCAAAAAGACTTGTTTAGCGAGAAATCGATACGTGAGTCGATAAATTCCGTTCTGCCTTTAGTTTTAATGTGCTTTGTGACGTGGCACCGGGTGCCCGTCCCAGGAGCCTGTGGCTCGTGCATAGCCCCGGACTCCGACCACTCGGAAAGATGGACCGATTGATATTGCAGGTCGTGTAATTTCTATTGCGGGTCGGATAATTCAATTTTCAGGAAAGAGCGGCCGTACGGCCCTAGTTTCGGCAGGCTGGCGCCACCCGACGGGGTGGTAAGGCACCACCGGAGTAGGCGCCGAGAACCGAAGGCGCGAACGAATTGCCACTGTTGGGCCGGCTGCGAGCGACTGCGGAAGTCCTGCGAGGACCGGTTGCGAACGAGAAGGGAGGTCCGGCGAAGACCCAGGGGCCGATTGTAAGCCAGGGCGGCGGCCCTGCGAGCCCCGACGAGCAAGGGACCGAGAACTCAAAGTAGGTGAGGGACCAGCCATCCCGGTAACCAGGTAACGGGCAGTAGCGAGGGCGGAGGGTCGCGTACCGTAACGTATCGTGTTAAGAGAGGCGAGTGCGATCTAGAGTGGAGATCCACGCGTCATTATCGTGAATCCTTTGGGATTATTGTCGTGAATCCTTCGGGATTATCGTGAGTAGATTTCGGATCTGACTTCCCCGCCCAGTACTGTCCCGTAAAGATATCGAAGAGTGCAAATTGCAATGGGCCCGAATTAGATTGCGTCAGTATAAACGAAAGTTTTCATAACGAGGAATAAAAAAATAACTCTTGTTTAAATTCTCCCATTGGTGAAAAGGATGCATCTCTGAACTGTATGTCACAAGATGATCGAAGAGTGCAAATTGCAATGGGCCCGAATTAGATTGCTTCAGTATGAACGAAAGTTTTCTTAACGAGGAATCAAAAAATAATTCCTGTTTAAATTCGTCCATCGATGAGCAGAATGAATCTTTGAACTGTATGTCACAAGATGTTTTGGAGAGTGCAAATTGCAATAGGCCCAAATTAGATTGCGTCAATATGAACGAAACATGCCTTAATAATGAAACTGTGCAAGACAACATTTCAAAAAATATTCATGATACGGATCTGTCTTACGTACCATCAAACACTTCATCTGATGAAAGTTATGTTCAACCTGTGATAGATCAAGCAACAAATTCTGTTACTAAAGAAACTAACAACTCAGCAAATACTTCTAGTGGATTAGAAATATCAATGTCACTAAGCGTATCTGGTAAATGTGCCAGAGATGACACTGAAATGTTTGTTACATCAGTTGGTGCGGGAAACAAAAAACATTTCTGCATGTATTGCAAAACGTTTCAGAGCAAAATAGCTCGTCATCTTGAAAGAGTACATGCTAATGAATTAGAAGTACAAAAGTTTAAAAATATACCAAAAGGGACGGTAGAACGAAGAAAGATCCTAGAAACTATACGTAGACGTTGAGATTTCTATTTTAATGTCGATTGTGCAGTAAATGATGGTGAACTACTGGTAAAAAGACGTTCAAAAAAAAAATATATAACAAAACACCTTCTGATTATGTCGTATGTCCAAAATGTAAAGTTGTCATTCTAAAAATTACAAGCAAACATCACTATCAGAGATGCATTACGATTAAAAGTAAAAATACTAGATCGATATCGGCTTTAGGAAGACAAGTAGTAGGACGTATACATAATGAGGCAAGCAATGATCTAAGAAGACGAGTTTTCCCAATTTTACGAGAAGACGATATAGTAAGGGCTATTCGTTACGATGAGTTAGTAATCGCATTCGGTAATCAACAGTGCGAAAAATATAAAACATCTGAACACAATGATGCGATGATTAGACAAAAAATGAGAAGGATGGATCGCCTACTTCTAGAATTGAAATGTAAAAATTCTGATATTACAGATTTTGCTTCCATTTACTTCCCCCAATACAGCATTGCTTGCATTGTAGCAATCAATAGTCTAGCCGGTTTATCTTTGTGTGCAAAATTTTATAAAACTCCATCAATGGCTTCTGCACTTGGAGGTTTGATAAAAGAAATGGGTAAAATTTTGATCAATCGATGCATTAGAAACGAAAACGAGGAAAGGAAATTACGTACCGAAAATTTCTTGAAGGTATTTACCGAAGATTTTAATACACGCGTATCAAAAACAATATCAGAAACAATGAGTAGGTAAAAAAAAAATTACGTTGCCTTCTAAGGCAGATACTATCAAGCTCCATAACTTTCTAAAACAAGAACGTGAAACAACTTATAATTCCTTGAAAGAAAAGTTTTTCTATGATGCATGGCTTTCACTTACAAAAGCAACATTGATTTCAATACAAGTCTTCAATCGTCGTAGAGCTGGAGAAATACAAAAGACGCTAATCAAAGATTATAAAACTTATCAAGGAATTAATTTTCAAACAAACGATATGTATAAAGCGCTTTCACCACGTGCCAAAGAAATTGCCAAAAAATATGTACGATTCACTTTAAGAGGTAAACTTGGACGAACGGTACCAGTCTTACTAACAGCAGAATTAAGAGACTGCATTGAAATGATTTTAAAGCATAGAAAGACTGCGAAAGTTTCTTCAAAGAATCCGTATCTATTTGGTCTTCCTTCGCTTAAAAAAGATAATCACAAATATCTTTTAGCGTGTGACTTATTACGGCAATATGCAGTAGAAAGTGGCACAGAAAATCTAGATATTCTTCGTGGAACTCAATTACGGAAGCATATAGCAACAACATGTATTCATTATAATCTATCAGAAAATGAGATTTCAACGCTTGCAAATTTTATGGGCCATGCCGATAAAATTCATTTATCTCACTACAGACAACCTGTTATAGAAAAAGAAATCTTAGAAATATCTCAATATCTTAAAGCAGCACAAGGAGTTGATATGGATGAAAGTGACAGTAATGATTCTGACTCTGGACTCTCAGATATAGAAAATACAACGAAGACGACCACGAAACTTACGATGGCAAAATTAATGAGGGAGAACCATCCGGGATTTTCAACAAAATTGCATCTAGAAAAACCATCCGGGATTTTCAACAAAATGTAGATAAAGATGTTGATGAACCTGATACGTCGCCGGATATTAGTTACTTAGATGATAATATGAAAAAATGTGGTAAATGTAAAGAGAAAAATGAATCAGAATCGTAAACTGAAGGATTCTCAACAAAGAAATAAAAAATCTAGTCGCACATGGACACCAGATGAAAAACGTGTCGTTCTCGATGCTTTTGGTCATTACATACATTCCACTGACAACAAATTACCCTCATTCAGTGAAATTGGAAATCTTATTCAAAAGCATAAGGACTTATTAGGACACCGAAAAGTGCCTTCAATTAAAACGTGGGTACCCAATCAAAAACAAAAATATGGCGCCCAACGTGGGGCCCACGAAAATTTAAAGGTTGACTTTGGTTTGGCGAATCATTTTGGTTGCGGATTTTTGTATTTTTTTGGTATTGATGAGTTCGGCATTTGATGTCGGTAGATAGCGCATATGATTTTGGCCACCGAGTTTGATTCTTCATAGTGATTTTCCTGCATGCAAAGTAAAGAAAGACCTACCAGACTGTGAGACCGTTATTGTGAGAAAAGGTGTAAGTAGGCACTCGGCAATCAAACGTTGGTCCCCGGAATAAGAAAAGTTTATGGAAATATGCGCGATCTACCTAATGTAATCCTGCCGATAGATTATCTGTTCTGTCGTTACTTTATTTGATTTATATTGATTTAATTTATATTTGTATTGTGAGGCTGGAGGCGAAACGCTCGCCGTTATTGAGTTTTAAGAGACCATGAAATTTTGGGTGGATTAAGAGTATGTGGAATCCGACTTATTATCGGGAGACCGCGCGGTGTTTACGTTTCAAGCCTTCGGTATTTGGTGGGAGGTTTCGGCGTTCACGTTGACCGTGGCGGACTAGAGACGCGAATAATATTTTGATTCCGTATACCGGGTGAGCTTGTACGATGGCGACCGCTACCGATCCGGATACATGGATTTCGGATTTGTCCCTGGAGCAACTGCATGAGCAGTTGATAGAAAGAGCCGGCCTGTCAACGGATGGAATTATCCCGACTCTGCGAAATCGACTACAGCGTTATGAACGCACCCTTCGGGACGGACTTGATGGGACGTCCGGGACGTCCCCCCCCCCTCCCCAGGGGGCATACCGAACCCGCGCTAGAGGCCAATGGAGGTCAGGATTTTCGGATAGAGGCCCGGAAAGTTCTATCGGCGCCCCAGGTTCCGTGGTTGGGGGCGCGACCACGAAACGATGCTCCGCGACGAGTCGGAACCTCGGCCCCAGACGCGTATAACGTAATCATTTTTAAATAATCGCTCCAAGAACGTTCCAAACTTCAATCAGCTCTAGAATGGGGTTATGGGGTTTTGGTGTTTTAGGGTCATTTGGCTCGGCTTCGGCCTTAGCCGTCGTAGGCCAACGGAGTTAAGGCGATACGCGGGCTTCCCCCGGCCCGCGGGCCTTCGGGTTGCTACCGGCTCTTTCCGGAGGGGGTGCGGGGGTTTTGGGGGTGTGTGAGTGCGTGAGTGTCTATGTTCGTTTGCGTGTCCGTAATTGTAACAGTCGGGTGTCAGAGATGCGGCCGGGTGCCGATGAATATTTCCCGAAGACTAACCAAGTGGGGAGTAGTAGCCTCACGACCGTAGGATGCGGTCATGTTAGTACCTGACCTCTGCGGCGTAATAAATGGTAAGTTCTGGCCTAGCGCCAGTAAAGTCCATGTGAAACCGCATGTTTAATGTGGAAGAACCGCTGTCCGTGTCCGGGCGGAGCCTATTCGGGAGTTGAAGTCGGCCCCCCGGGCGTATGTGTGGAGGATTAGCTGATCACTATTTCCTCATATCCTGCTAGTGGGAAGATACACTGGCAACGTCTAGCCCGAACTTTGAGTGGGCGGTGTTTCGGAGCATACGTGCTCAATCAGTAGGGGTGACGTTAAACCTCTAGCATCAAATAACATAACCTTTTTATAGAGTCACGTCTGCATGAATAGGGTTGATCACCCGACAAGCTGCTTCTCAGCTTTCATGCAGTTTAACTAGGGCTTTGAAACGGCGGGGATAGATGCCCATATGCGTATGGGCTGCCATGATGGCCGAACCGTCGTAACAATTAAAAGTATATGCATTATGAAGAACTCCAAAAACACCTCCAACCCGGACGGACAAAGAACTGTTGACAAAAAGGCAAAAACAGAAATGGACAAGGCATCGGATACGGACAAGACTGAGACTAAGACGGTGTCTGGACAAAAAGTAATCACGAAGGCAGTGACGGTGGCACTGTCTAAAGTTGACGCGAAGGTCTCGGAGAAGACACCCACGCACGATCTAAAAAAGTGGGCAAACATACAGACGCTAGACGAGACAGGGACGGACGAGGAGAGCTTGGTGGGTGATCCACTACTCCAACGTACGTTCAAACGTAGTTGGAAGTTGAGGAGAAGCCCGCCTGGCTCTCACACTATTATGAGGGTCACGCAGAGCGAGTCGAACGAAGCGGTAGGAGGAGGTATGGCCGGAGGAACCGGCCAGCAACGGGCAAACTCGGCCCTGCCCAGGATAGGCGACAGCAGCGAGAGCGCGAATGACAGCGAGTCTGGCGACGACGACGTATTTGTTCGGGACGGTGCGGGGAAAAAAGAAATATTGGCTGCTGGGACGATGCATGACATCCGACTCAAGTTGGAGTGCATTTTGTCGGACCCCAACGCTAAATTTAGCAAGTTAGCGGCACAAAAGGTCTCTGCGCTGTTCAGCGAGACTAATAAGTTAGTCATGCAGTTGGGGTGCGAGAATACGTTCTTGAGGGGTCGTCTGGCGGAGAGGTTGGAGGCGAACAGACCACCGCCAGCCACGTTTGCCGATGTGCTCAATAGGCAGAAGGAGCCTCGTCGCAAGATCGAGGCGGGGGCTTCTGTGGTACCAAAACCGAACAAGGCAAGGGATTACTCAGTGGTCGTGGCCAGTAAGGCCGAAAAGAAATCGGTGGACGAGGTGAGAAAGACGCTGCTGGAGGCGATTGATCCAGTAGCGTCTAACATTAGAATTCGAAATGTCAGGAAGACTAGGGACGGCAGAGTAGTGGTACAGACACACTCGAAGGAGGATGTGGATAAGTTGGTAGCCAATCAGGCTATTAGAGAGAAGGGGCTTACGGCGGATCTGCCGACGGCCAGAAGGCCCCGCATAATTCTATATGACGTGCCCAGGGGGTTAGAGGTCAATGGTGTCCGCCAGGCGATAGCTAGGCAGAACCCGGAGCTCCTCCAGGGGGTGGGAGAGAAAACCTATCTGGAGGAAGTCGTATTCCGATTTAGGATGGGCAAAGGTGACGAGGAAACTGTCAACTGGGTAGTAGAGGTAACGCCTGGCATGCGTGACAGGTTTAAGAAGGCGTCGCGTATTTATGTAGGATGGAGGAGCTGTAGGGTCGCGGACTTTACGTCGTTGACCAGATGCTATAGGTGTCTGGATCTGGGCCATGTCGCGAAATATTGTAAAGCGGCGAAGGATGCCTGTTCCCACTGTGGCCTCGACGGCCACCGACAGGACAAGTGTCCTAACGCGACAGGGCCGAAAGTATGCGCGGTCTGCCAAAGACGGGGACGGCCGGCGAGTCACGCGGTTAACGACGTGGGGTGTCCCTCGTATAAGATAGCCAGGGACAGGTATGCGGGCACCATTGACAATGGCTAGGCAGGACCCGCAGGGTGTCTCGAGTATAAATGTAGTACAGTATAATTGTCAGAGAGCGTATGCGGTTATGTGTGATCTAGGTGAAATGTTGTGTGAACGTAGAGTGAGTGTGGCACTGCTGCAGGAACCGTGTGTGAAGGATGGAAGGGTAGTTGGACTCCCGCTACGAATGGATGTGATTGTGAGTGAGAGCGAGTATGTCAAAGCAGCAGTGGTGGTGAATGATCCCAATCTCGATGTGCTGTGTGTAAGGGAGTGCTCGGATGAGTATGGCGTGTGTGTATGGCTGAAGGGAGACTTCGGCGAGATGTATGTGGTGTCCGTGTACTGCCGGTTCGGTGAGGACATCGAGCCTTACCTGGCGTACATGGACAGGGTGTGAATGGTAACCAGAGGAAAGCGTGTGCTGGTGGGTATGGATGCGAATGCCGTCTCTCCCTTAGGGTGCTGTCACATGGCAGTCAGAAATTCGGAAAACGGAATCTCGGACAAGTAACGGAGAGGGTGTCAACCAATCAGAATCATTTTGTTCACATGCGAATGTTACAAGGTTGAGCTTTCGGAAAACAGTGATCTTTCTGATTTGTATGAGAAGAAGTGTACACTATTTTCGTGCTAAGAGTTTATTTTATCATGAATAAAAACATATCGGCGGTAAGTTATATTTAGTTATTATAATTATAGTTTTTCAAGATACATATTCAATTAAAAAAAAAAATAAAATACTTTTGTAAATATAAAATTCGGTTAGATTGTTGAATAACCTATAAATTAATAACAATAAAAATAATTTTTTCTTTATTTTAGAGGCAATTTACATGTAGTTATTGCAATTGGGTGTTGAAAGAAAATCAAATCTCATCACATTCATGTCTAAATATGATTGATAGAAATAAACAGGTGTTAGTTGCGGATGACAATAGACATATTTACATACAAGGTATAACAAATTTCAATTTCATTCTTCTCGTAATTGTTAATATAATATAAATATAATTAAATGACATAATATATTTATTATCTTTTAGATATTCAATACTGTGTCAACGAAAATGATGAAGAACGAAGTATAGAAAGAATAGAAAAAAATAGAAGAAACAGATAGTAATACATCTTATTTAAAAAATAAACAAGAGATTGACGAAGAATTGATAAAAACTGTTCAAAAACATCCTCCATTATATGATTATCGCATTCCATTAAAAGAACGGGGTCAACAAAAGGCAGATTTATGGAGGAAAATATCAGAAGATTTAAAAGGTAAAACTTTTATTTGTTACTATATTATATTCATCATACTTTATATTTAATTAATCATAATAAAAAAGATATATATATATATATATATATATATATATATATATATATATAATACATTTTCTTATATAAGTATATTATGAATTTGTATTTCAGGAATATATACACCAACAGAGGCAGAAAAAAGATGGATATATCTCAAAGATCGCTACAGAAAATCATTCAATAATTATAAAAAAATTTTTAAAGAATCTCAGAAAAGCGGTGCAGCTGGTATTCCTAAAAATCAACCATTTAAACCATCATTTAAGCATCATCACTTAATGAGTTTCCTAAATGATATTTTTGAGCATCGTTCGTAAGTTCTTAAAATTGTTATTTTTTTATTTAGTAACAATTTATAATATTTTTTTTATAATATTTTTTTATATCAATTGTATAATAAAGATTACTTATTAATATTATTATATTAATTATTACAATTAATTGTAGATCAATTTCTTCTATAAGAATGGGAAAAAAACCACAACCATCAACATCAAACGCAGTAGAAAATGAAAACTCATTAGATGAAGCAATATTCGTCAATACTATCGATGAAGAAAGTAATGAAATTCCATCTCCTACTGTTTCATGTAGTAGCACTTCAACATTGCCAAAAAAAAGTAAGTTTTTAAATTTATTTTCTATTTGAAATTATATATAAATGACATGAAATTTATCAATACACTTTTTACAGAAAAAAGAAGTTCGGGAAATTCGGATGAATTCGACGAAACTTTAATTGAAATGTTAAAAAAACCTTCTGAGCCTGATCCAGTTAATTGCTTTGTGATGCGTTTAGCAGAGGGAATGCGCAGACTTCCCTATAAAGAAAGATCGAAATTGGAACTAGAATTTTTAACGAAATTAATGGAAGTAGAAGAACGATTGGGATTGGAATGATTCAGTTAATTATTTACCATTATTTAATATTATGTTTATTCTATATATTTAATACTTATGTTTAGTTAACATTTAGTATTATCTTATTTATATTTTCTATATTTAATATGCATATATAATAATTAATTACATTAATGTCAGCAAATTTTCCTTTTAATATTAAAATTCAACAGTTTTACAATATTAAAAGTCATTATTATATGCTTTATTCCACTGCTGTTCGACAGCTCCTTCAGTACAGAAGTATTCAGTAAATGCATTTCGAATTTGTCCACCTCGTGAAAGTGTATTATTATTTATATTAGAACCTAATATTTGATCAAAATTATTTATGTTCTCTAAGTCAATATTAGCATATTGTCTCTGTTCTAAAGGAACGTTTAAATCTTTTTCCATTAGAAAGTTGTGTAAGCAAATTGTTGCTTGGACTATAGAAATTGCATTTTCTACGGTAACTGCCAATGGTCTTCGAAAAATTCGCCATCTTGCCGATAAAATTCCGAAAGAACATTCGATTATTCTTCGAGCCCGACTAAGTCTATAATTAAACACTTTCTTTTCTAAATTTAAATTACTTGCTCGAGGATACGGTCGTAGCATATAAGAAGTCAAGGCAAATGCTTCATCACCAACTATGACAAATGGTAATTTAGGTCCATTTTCTATTATTGACTTTGGTTTCGGCACATTAAGATCATTATTCTCTAATCGATATCCAAGCTCACTTTCTTGAAAAATACCGCCATCACTGCGTCTTCCTTCTGCTCCAATATCAACAATAGTGAAACGACAATTAGCATCCGCTAATGCTAATAGGACTATACTATGAGTGCCTTTGTAATTATAAAAAGTAGAACCACTATGAGGTGGAGCCTAAAACAAAAAAGTGAAAATACAATTTAAAATTAATCAGTATTAGTTAATATTAGTAGCTTAGCATTTATTTAATAATAATAATACCTGAAGTTCGATATGTTTTCCATCAATAGCTCCAATGCAGTGTGGAAAATTCCATAGTGTTTCAAATTCTTCTGCTTTTTCTTTCCAGAAATTTTCAGTAATTTCTGGGAAAACTTGGTTACTTAAAACATTCCAAATAGCAGTGCATGTTTCACTAACAATTTTAGAGACAGTATTTAATCCCACTCTAAATGCAAATGAAATTGAAGGCATTGTATCTCCTGATGCCAAATATCGTAAACATATTTGCAGACGAGTTGCTGCAGGAATCGGTTCTCTTACTGCACGTTGTTTTTCAATATGTGGTTTGATTAGATTTAATAACTCATTAAATGTAGGTATATCCATTCTTAAATATTCCATAAATTTTTCTAGATCAGAATTTTCCATTTCTTTAATAAGATTATTACTTGCACCTTGCAACAATCTTTGTCTTACGGTAAATATAGGACGGACCCAGAATCTCTTTTGAATTTTCTTTTCTTCTCTCTTCTTTATTCTTCTATATAATAAATATAATTTTAATAATTCTCGTCGTCGTATTTCTTTTACTATTGATGATTGTGGAGTTTGTCGCCATTTAATAACTTTTTTCGTTAAAAGTATTTTAATTTTTTTCCATTTCATGATCTCTATCTCTACAAAATAATATAAATACACAATTTTTAATACATAAATAGTTAATGTACATACTGTCAGACATGCAAAAATTGCGGACTTGTCAGTCCGAAATTGTTGTGACTGGGCTCCCCATGGACTGATATTTCCGGAATAAGTAAAAATTGAAAAAATTATTTTTATTGTTTTAGAAGAAAAAAGATACTTACCGTAATAGTAGAGTCTATTAAAAAATAAAGCTTCGACGTATTTTTTATTATATTTTAAATTATATAGAAATTTCTTTAATTTAAAAATATGTTAAGGTTAGAATGCCATTCAGTTTTCCGTAAAAGTTGTTCCATGGGGAGCCCGGCCCTTGAAAAATCGCACCGATCGAGCTGACTCTGATTGCTAGACCCCCTCTCCGTTACTTGTCCGAGATTCCGTTTTCCGAATTTCTGACTGCCATGTGACAGCACCCTTATGGTACAGTAAGGGTAGGGGCGGCAGTAGAGAAAGCAAAATGCGTGGCAGAATGCTTGAGGAGTGGATTGTCGCGAACGGTATGATTGTGTTGAATGAGCCGAGCGAGAGTTACACGTTTAGCGGACCCAATGGGGAAAGCGACATTGATGTGACTCTCGTAAGCGATGCGTTTGGGGGGTGCCGGTACGAATGGGGAGTTAAGAGCGATTGGGGTATCAGCGACCATAATGTGTTGCTGATACGTATGACCTATGGCGAGAAAGCTGAGCGAATGGAAGGTATGCGTAGATGGGTGTGTAAAGACGTGGACTGGGAAGGTTACATGAGCGATCTAGCGGAGTATGCGTCGGAGGATGCTGTGAATGTGATGGATGACTGCGACGCGGAGAGCTTGGCGGAGCGCGTCACATCATGGATCCTGAGGGCGAATGACAATAGAATGAAAAGGCGAGTGTGTGGGGTTGCGAGGAAGCTTGTGTGGTGGACGAATGAGCTTGAGCGCATGAAGAAGGATGTGAGGAAGCGTAGGCGTGCCTACCAGCGAATGAGAGGGAGAGATCGAAGTCGAGTGGAAGGATGTTTGAATGCGTACAAACGTGCTCTTAGAGAGTACAAAAGAGCGATATGGAGAGTGAAAGAGGAGAATTGGAGACAGTTCGTGAGTGACAAGGGTAATCGGGATCCATGGGGTGACGTGTATAAAGTATGCATGGGCAAGTACGGACGTGATAGGCTGAGCGCTATGAGAGTGGGTGATAGGACAACGAGTACGTGGGAGGAAAGTGCGAATGTGCTGCTAGATCGCTTCTTCCCAGACACGGGAATGGAAGATGTACGATTGGCAGAGAGAGAGATGACTGAAAGAACGTTCGAGTGGAATGAAGTGGATGTGGCTGTGAGGGCGATAAAAGTGGGTAAGGCACCCGGGTTGGACGGAATTACGGCGGAAATAATGCGCGCTGTTTGGCGCGCAATTCCGGGATAGCTGAAGAGAGTGTATGATGTGTGCCTGAGTACCAACTGCTTTCCAAAGGTGTGGAAGAAAGCGAGAGTGGTTGTACTGCTGAAGTCCCCAGAGAAAGTGCAGTCGGACCCCGGGTCTTACAGACCGATCAGCCTGTTGTCTGTGCTTGGGAAAGTGTTGGAGCGAATGATGGTGAATAGGCTGGAGCGATTGATGAGTGGAAGAATGTGTGAGGCACAACACGGGTTTGTGAAGGGACGTTCGACCGAGAGTGCGTGGAATAGCGTGCGTGAGTGTGTGAGTGGGTCCGAGTACAAGTATGTGTTGGGAATTTTTGTGGACTTCCAGGGTGCATTCGACAACCTGGAATGGCCATGCGTGATTGAGAAAATGTGTGAGGAAGAATGTGAAAAGATTGGGTTGTGGAGGAGTTACTTTGATGAGAGATGGGCATGTATGATAGGAATGAATGAGGAAGTGTGGAAGAAGGTGCTGCGGGGCGCACCGCAGGGGTCCATCTGTGGCCCGGAAATCTGGGTCCTACAGATGGATAAGCTCCTGTGGGAACTCCGCAGACGTGGATGTATGGCGACGGCGTATGCCGATGATCTGTTCGTGCCTGTCGAAGGACAGAGCCGGGCAGATCTGGAGAGAAAGGGGAACGAGTGGATGAGGATAGTGAGCGAATGGGGTGCGAGTGTCGGTGTGAAAGTTTCAGAGAGCAAAACGGTGATGATGCTCCTGAAAGGGAATATGTCGGAAACGAGACACCCGAGCGTTAGTGTGAATGGGAAGCATGTGAGGTATGTGAAGTGTGTGAGATATCTGGGTATGTGGATGGGCGAGCGAATGAGTTTTAAGCCGCACCTGGAGCGTATAAGACAGAAGTGTGTGAGCGTGGTGGGAAAATTGAGACGTGTGATGAGGAGCGAATGGGGTTTGAGGAAGAGAGCATGGCGCGTGATATATAAAGGTTTGTTTGCTGCGTGTGTTATGTATGGTGCGAGCGTGTGGTACGAAGCCATGGAGTACAAGTATGCGCGAGTGGCGATCAACAGGTGCCAAAGAGTGGCGATGAGCGCCTGTTTGAGTGTCTGTAGAACGGTCTCCACGGAGGCCATGCAGGTATTGATGGGTGGTCTTCCGTGGGACCTGGAATGCGTGAAAAGAGGTATGACTGTGAGAATCAAGAATGGTTGGAGATTGGGTGAAAGAAGTGTTGTGAGCGAAGAGGAAGTGAGAGCGAGAGATGTGGACGAGAGTTTGGAGTTGTTGAATGTTAGGCTGTATGAAAGATGGCAGAGTGAATGGGATAACGGTACGAAAGGACGAGTGACACACGGCTTCGTACGGGATGTGAGGTTTGCCGAGGCTTGTCTGGGGTTTAAGCCGAGCCTATGGCTCGGCTATATCCTGACTGGTCACGGCAGTCTGAATGAGTTTCTGCATAAAAGGGGATTGTCTGAGACTGAAAGTTGCGCGTGTGGTGCTGAGTGCGAGGATTGGAAGCATGTGATGGTTGAGTGTGAAATGAATGACGATGTTAGGAACTTGGACGAATCCCCAGTCAGGGTGAGTGAGGATGGTAGAGTGGACGTGAGCGAGGTATTGGAGCGAAAGGAAAGATACGAGAGTCTGAGCAGGTTTGCGGCTTGTGTGTTTCAAAGAAGAATGAATGTGAATGCGTGAGACGTGCGAATGCGGCTTACCGGGGCCGGGTCTGCAGGAGACCCAACCGGGAGTGGCCTCGGCTGCGAAGATCCGACCAGTGATCTAGACTGGTACCACGGGGACCGGTCGCCCAAGGAGCTTGCTCCTGCCGGTCGCGGGTAGGACCATCGTGGTGGCAGTGGTTCAGCCAAATGCTGGCTAGGATACCCGAGTTCACGAATTTGGGTGTCCGACGGGTGAGCTTGCGTCCCCACAGCTCGGGCGCCAGCCTGCATAGCTGGCAGAGCGTGGATAGTCGCTCGCCCCGACCAGTAGGTTGCCGCGGGATCCTGCAATCCCGCGGCGCACTGGTAGTATCGACCTCGGTCGGTACGCGCTGATTGGGCGTATCCCAATCCCGCGCCCATGGGGGCCGTGTGGATGAGGCTCTATGAGCAGGTGCCGCACGTTAAACGAAACGACAATTCTGTTCCTATCTACTGGTGAGAGTAGACATGACTTACGGGAAATAGCGCTTTCAGGGAACGGTGCTCACGATGGCAAAGCGCTTAGGCGCCCACGTGCTGAGCGAAGTAGAGAGATGCGGCGTGTTGCTGCTTATAAGTACAGGGATAACTGCTCGGGCGGCGGTTTAGGATCGGTTGGCACTCGCCTGTGTCACGATCTTGCCGGCCGCTCGTGAAATACGGACCGTCCTCTAGGCGTGCTCGCGATGCTGTCTGGTGATCCCGAAATGGGGTAAAAGGGCTCAGTGGAGCTCCTGGGTGTCTCTCCTGAGACGCAGCACACCCGGTGAGCTAGCTGGCCCGTCCCGACAGTGTTGCGAGTGAGAGGCGGTCTAAGGGCGTTCTGCTCTTCTGCTGTGCTGTGCTGCGCACGATGGGAGAGTAGGGCGTCATAACACTTAGGTGTTATTCGAACGGTGGGTGACCACCCCCAACAGATTTTTAGAAAGCAACACGCCGCGAAATACTTAGTAGAATGATTCGTCGCACTCAGTTCGGTTTAGTTGCGTTTGTAAAGCAACACGCCGGGAAAAACTTGGCATCGCGAGTCGTCGGACTCGGAGTGACGCGCCGCGGGCGAACTTGGTTTCCTCGTGGGTGTTGCCGTCGGCGGCGACTCTGCCGTCGGCGGAAGCAACACGCCGCGTGAGTGCCCACAAAGCAACACGCCGCTGAGTGACCGTCGTCAGCGGAAGCAACACGCCGCGTGTCTGCCCGCAAAGCAACACGCGGCTGAGCTACTCGCCGCCGGAGGCAGCACGCCGCGGAAAACTTTGGGTCTGATTGCTGAACACCACCTAAAGCAACACGCGGCGCCGATCTTTTGAGGTCGGCGATCTTCTTCGGGTCGTATAAAGTCATGATTCTACAGGACTGTTAAAGTGCAATACATGCTGTACCGCAGCACTTAGCCTAGCACGGTCAAGTCGAACTCCACCTCCATCGTGGTTCCCACCGGTAACTACGATTTGGGTCGGGCTTCGGCCTTAGCCGTCGTAGGCCAACGGAGTTAAGGCGATACGCGGGCTTCCCCCGGCCCGCGGGCCTTTGGGTTGCTACCGGCTCTTTCTGGAGGGGGTGCGGGGGTTCTGGGGGGTGTGTGAGTGCGTGCGTGTCGACGTTTGTTTGCGTGTCTGTAATTGTAACCGTCGGGTGTCAGAGATGCGGCCGGGTGCCGATGAATATTTCCCGAAGACTAACCAAGTGGGGAGTAGTAGCCCCACGACCGTAGGATGCGGTCATGTTAGTACCTGACCTCTGCGGCGTAATAAATGGTAAGTTCTGGCCTAGCGCCAGTAAAATCCATGTGAAACCGCATGTTTAATGTGGAAGAACCGCTGTCCGTATCCGGGCGGAGCCTATTCGGGAGTTGAAGTCGGCCCCCCGGGCGTATGTGTGGAGGATTAGCTGATCACTATTTCCTCATATCCTGCTAGTGGGAAGATACACTGGCAACGTCTAGCCCGAACTTTGAGTGGGCGGTGTTTCGGAGCATACGTGCTCAATCAGTAGGGGTGACGTTAAACCTCTAGCATCAAATAACATAACCTTTTTATAGAGTCACGTCTGCATGAATAGGGCTGATCACCCGACAAGCTGCTTCTCAGCTTTCATGCAGTTTAACTAGGGCTTTGAAACGGCGGGGATAGATGCCCATATGCGTATGGGCTGCCATGATGGCCGAACCGTCGTAACATTTAGAGTACATGCATTATGAAGACCACAAAAAACACCCCCAACCCGGACAGACAAAAAACTGTTGACAAAATGGCAAAAACAAAAATGGACAAGGCTACGGATACGGACAAGACTGTGACAAAGTCGGTGACAGGCAGCGACAAGGTCTCTGGACAGAAAGTGATCACGAAGGCAGTGTCGGTGGCACTGACTAAAGTTGACGTGAGGGTCGCGGATAAGACACCCACGCACGAACTTAGAAAGTGGGCGAATACGCAAATGTTAGATGAGATAGGGACGGACGATGAGAGTTTGGTGGGTGATCCCCTTCAACGTACGTTCCCACGTAGTGGGAAGTTGAGGAGGAGCCCGCCTGGCTCTCAGACATCGGTTAGGGACACGCAGAGCGAGTCAAACGAAGTTGTAGGAGGAGGGATGGCCAGAGAGACCGGCCAGCAGCGGGCGAACTCGGTCTTGCTCATGTTGGGTAACAACGAGAACGCGAAAGACAGCGAGTCTGATGACGACGACGTCTTTGTCCAGGACGGTGCGGCGAAAAGGGAGATGATGTCTGCTGAAACGATGCATGACATCAGAATCAGGTTAGAGTGCATTTTGTCGGACCCCAATGCGAAGTTTAGCAAGACAGCGGCACAAAAGGTTTCCGCGCTATTCAGCGAGACCAACAAGCTGGTCATGCAGCTGGGGTGTGAAAACACATTCTTGAGGGGTCGCCTGGCAGAGAGGTCGGAGGCGAATCGCCCAACGCCGGTGACACGGCCGCCGCCTGTAACGTTTGCGAAGGCGGTTGGAAGACGGGAGCCCGGTTCTAAGATCGGTCCGGAAGTTGTGGCGGCACCAGCAACCAGGAGTGGGAACGGACCGCGAGATAGGGACTGTTCGGTTGTTGTGGCGAGCGGTGCTGACAAGAGGTCAGTCGACGATATAAAAAAGACGCTACTGAAGGTAATAGACCCGGTAGCGTCGAATATTAGAGTCAGGAACGTAAGAAAGGCTGGGGATGGAAGGATAATAATCCAGGCGCACTCGAAGGCGGATGCGGACAAGATTGTTGCCAACCAGGCAATTAAAGAAAAGGGTCTCAAGGTGGCCCGTCCGGCTGCTAGGAGGCCTCGTGTTATTTTATATGATGTGCCTAGGGATATGGAGGTCGATGGTGTCAGACGCGCCATAGCTAGGCAGAACCCTGAGCTATTACATGGGTTAGACACTCGGCGAAGACAGAGAATGCCGGAGGCGCTCTACCTTCTTATTCGGACGGCTTCGGGTGATTCGGATAACTGCGAAAAGCTGATCGTTAGCCGAGACCCACTCGGCGAAGACAGAGAATGCCAGAGGCGCTCTACCTTACGTTCGGACTGGCTTTAAGTGCAGGAATTCAGGATCGGTGTTGTCGGAAAGACGGGTGATCGGGAATCGCGCTCTGTGCCAGCGACGCCGGGCTTATATACGCGTCGCGGCGGCGTCGCGGCGTGGTGGGGATAGCGACGGCAATCGCGAGCGCCGGGGCGGTGCGACGAAACGATCGGTGGTTACGGCGTCCCGACGCTGCGATCGCGTTCGGCGGTGTTCGGCTGCTTTCGGCACCGCTTGGCGCGGTGAGGCGGTTGCCGCGTTAAGTCCGTTCGCGGACTTCCTAATATTATATGTTCAAACGATTAAAAATATGGGCACACCGTGCCCAGTCTTCACCCCGCGGGTGGTCGGCGGGGTGGCTTCGGCGAGGTGTTTGCACCGGAACGATGCATGTTCGGGGGTGCATCGTTACATATATATAATCTGTCGTAGCCCGATAGCTAAATTAGCCAGTTAGCTAAAATCCTAGGCGTTTAGCTAAATGACGCTCGATAGGCTATTCGACGACGATATAGTCTAATGGCCTGAAAAATTCAGCCTGTTAAACAAAAAGTCGGCTTTTCGCCTAACGGCCTGGCGCGATTTAGGCGATTAGAGAAATGCTTGTTTTGGAGCTTTATGCATTGTCAATTTATTGTTTGTAAGTATCCCAATAGGTCTTAAGTAAATCATCACAGAGCTCGTTGTATATTCAAATATTCAATTTCTCTCGTTAGTTTGCAATCAACAACAGCCATGGCAAGTTATACGTCAGTAAACCGCGATGAGTTTAACGAAAAAGTAGATATATTTTATTCAAATCGTCCAGGCAGTAATCGAACAGTGTGGAGGCGAGATCAGATGATCAACGTTATGAAAGTTCTGCAAGAATTTCAGGATCCAAGTACGAAAAAGACAGTGTCTCATTATCATTACGCAAAGACGTATGAGCTAGCAAAAATTGGAACGGAATCGTATTTAATTTTAAAACGGAAAACTTTGAATGAACCAGTTATTTACGTAACAGCGATAGAAGATTACTACGATAAATTGTTAGAAGCTCACATTCAAACAGGCCATGGCGGAAGAGATAAGATGCAGTATTACATTAAAAATAAGTACAGGATAACGAAAGTGGCTTGTGAGATATTTGTGTCTTGCTGCGAGACATGTAACAGAAAGAGGGTTGCTCCAAAACGAGGAGTTGTGACAAAACCGATACTGAGCGATGGATTTAATGTTCGCGGACAGGTGGATTTAATTGATTTCCAATTATGTTGCGATGGTGAGTTCAAATGACTACTGAACTACCAAGATCACGCTACCAAGTTTTTGCATCTTTGACTTTTGAGATCCAAGCACGCAGTTAACGTTGCTGAAGAATTGTCGAAAATCTTCTTTATATGGGGAGCTCCGACTATTTTACAGAGCGATAACGGTTGAGAATGCATGGCTGCAGTAATACACAAGCAGATAAGTTTTAACTTCGGTCTTGACTAGACATAGTTCTCAGACTCTCTCCTAACTCTTATTCGATTTCCTACGTTCCACTATACGCTAAATTCGAGCATTCGCGCTCAATTCTGGGACTTAGTCCCTGTACTCTCGTACCTTATAAGACCGCGCTTCACGCACAAGTTGTACTGAGATTTTTAGAATAAAGGTAAAATAAGTTTGAAAAAAAAAAACAAGTTTGAAAATCTGGAATCTCATCTTGTATACTTAATCAATAATCGATCACTTCTAAGATTCGACTCGCGGTTGTCGCTGACAAAGCGTGGCGATCTGTGCTGGGGCGCTGACGAAGAGTGTGGCGATCCGGTACTTTCGCTGCCGAAAGCGTGGCGATTACGAGGTTGGTTTCCAGAAAAGACAATAATCTCGATAAATTCCCGAAAGTGAATTTTACCTCTACGCTGACGATCTGAGCGCTGACGAAAAGTGTGGCGACCAGAGGGTTTGGCGGATTGGTTTTAGAGCGTTGCCGAAGAGTGTGGTGAGCTTAAAATTCATTTTCGTAAACGCGGCTGAATGACGAAGAAAGGAGGTAGGCGCGTTTGAATTAAACAAATCATATTCCAGATCAAACAAGCAGTCATTTCTAATCAAGATCCTTTCCCCTTCCTCCAACAATTGCAACAACTAGAAAACGCACCTTCATTTAAACCTATTCTTGTCGATTTCGACGTTGATTATCCTAATTATAATCAAATAAATAAAACTGATCCTCGTTACCATACGTATAAACTCAGATATCTTTTCGGTCCCGAATAATAAATATAATAATAATATCCTTCACACGACTTGTCCAAATCCCTGGTAAATTGCTTAAATGCATTGACCAAAAAACGGACGAACAATAACAGTCAGAACGTGACAACCTATATATATATTGACGGCAGGGAGCTGATACTGAGATCAAGGAGCCTGTTCACACGAGGCGTTTCTGCCGCGCAATTGCGGCCGCGCGTTAATAACGTTTGCACGAGCCGCACGCTGGCGCGAGGTAAGGTGCGACAACGCGCGCATACGCGCGTACGCGAAACGGCAGTAACATCTTAATCGTGCCGGTGATATACTGAATTTGAATTGTTTTTTGTGGAAATGTTACAGCATGAGATAGATTTGAATATTCTGATTGACGAAATATTATTTGGAAAACAGGGATTAATTCACCCCCGTCTAATTCCGCCACAGCAATTAATAAAAAATTGTAAACTGATAAAAAAACAAAATCCTCATGCGGAATTCCCTGTAAATACCGACGAAACAGGAATAGATCGGCTTATAAAAATATTTGATTTGCGAATCGCCTACTCCAACAATCGTCTGATTTATATTTTACATATCCCGTTATTAACTTCCGAGATATACAAAATTTATAAATCCATACCGTTACCAGCCAAACAAACGTTTGACGAAACAAAATTTGCTGTAATTAAAGGCGATGCGAAACGCATCAAAATAAACAAAAACACCGATAGCTTCTATAAATTCCGAGAAGGAGAGCTGCGCAAATGCACAGCGTTCGACGCCGCGTTTATCTACCCGGCCGTCTTTCCCTTGAAAAAGATATGACAAGCGACTAGCTGCAATATTGAATAACTAAGAAAAGATACGCGATCGTGAGCGAGAACGTTCCTAGCATTGTTGGTTTAGCATTACCACTTGCATGCACGCCGCAAAACATCCAATCTGGATTTCGAGTTTCAGGCGTGTGGTCTTTTAATACAGAAATTTTCCGTCCTGAGGAATACCTTGCTGAATTCTCAACCGATTCTCGTCCAAATCCAAATGCTGAGGCGGTTCTCGTAAACGACGAGGCTTCATCGGAATGTTCTCAACAAGTCGTCGCATTGGAAAAAATCCGACTATTTCAAAAAGCCGATTCTCGCACATCAAATGTGAAACAGCGCAAAGGCAGAAAACGGAGATCGACAGAAATTTTGACCGACTCGCCAGTTAAAAAAGCTCTGGAAGAAGAAAAGGAAACCTCGCAAAAAAAAACAAGCGAAAAAAACGAACAAAAAACGCATCCAAGCAAACTGAAGCAGCGGCAAAAAAGCGAAGAAGGCTCCTAAAAAAGCAGCAATTCCTACACAAAGCCGTAAATTAACGAGAAACACAAAAAATAAAGCAATTTTTAAATGCGCACAATTTATTTCAATAAACAATCGTTTAAATGTGGACATAGATATTGGTCACAATTCTATGTCGGCTCCGATCATTTTGCATCGATCACAATTAGTAGTAGTAGTGATGATCATCGGCTTTCAATTAAAGATCTCACAGCAATAGTAAGTGCCATGGGCTCCACTTGAACCCCCGACGGTAGTATTAATCTTAAAGATTGGCTTTTTAAATTATATATGTGAATTCTATGTACCACATAGCAATGTATATCAATCTATACATAATAATCCGTATCGCGAAGTGATGATAACGGTAAAAAAAAATAGAATGTACCAATCATCCGCTTCGTAACTTGTGCAGAAAATTACAAAACGTGGCTAAAACAACACAAGCAAAAACGTAACAGAAGCGTGGTTTTGTACAGATACGAAATGTTATAAAGAGTAACATTTTATCAATACGAAAAGAGGTGATAAAACTAGCTTCTTTACGAAAAGAAGAAAACCAACCTCATCATTTGAAGGCTATGGAATTAAGAAAAGATATATTGAGTCGTCTGTAGACGACTTAGTCCACGAGGCCCTCCCAGACGGGCGCACGAGCCCGAGCGCCAACGGAAGAGAAATAAAGGGAGACCCGGAAGAGGCTCTTCGGAAAATTATTTTTGTTTTTTCTTGGTCTTGCTGGTTTTTCTTTTGTTGGTGTACAGAGGGGGTGTCTGGTGGACCGGCTTACTACCGCCGCCACTCAACGTGGGCGTGTGATGGGTTCAAGGGGAGGGGGGAGAAAGCCCTTAGGGCCGATCCCCCCGAGGAATCAGCTCCCGTGGAACCTCCGAGGGGTGGACCGAGGGGACCCCAACCCCGTCCGCACTGCTGCGGACGTATATGCCGACACCGACCCAGAGAAGGTGCTGGCGATGACTGCGAAGGGGGCTCGCGGCAGGAAGGCTACCCCTGAGGAACTGAGGGGTAGTGAGAAAGAAAACGTCGGGGGCATCACCGACCCCAGACAAGTATTATCGCCTAAGCACGTAAGGATGTTATACCCCGAGGGGGTACCAGGCGACCTGGGCTAGCAGAAGGATGGTCCAGAAGCTACCGTCAAGATCGACTGTAAAGAAGATCTTCCTGTCATTCCGGAAGAGAAAGTGGAGGAGGCAGTTGGCACGGCCCTTCCTAATTCTCCGGAGCAGACTAGTGCCAACGACGAATCCGAGTCGTCCTCTTCGGACGATGATGGGTTCAGCCCCCGAGGACACCGCTGAAGGGATGTGGAAGGCGTCGTTACTCAAGACGGCCCAGTTCGGTCTGGGATGGGTCAAAGGGGGATCCAGAGACCAGAGGCGCAATGAGGGGAAGAAAACGCCCAAACAAGTTTTCTCCGAACACCGAGAAAGGGCCGTCGAACAGAGGAGAATGTCACCCGCCCCTATGGCCGACCCTGTCCCGCCCGAACCAGCTGCGTCGGCCCAGTCACCCACCGGACGGCATATGTCTGGTGACGTCACTGCTGCACTCGGCCAGCTATGGGACCGGTCGATGAATGTGGAGGCCACGGACTACGCCGAATCTTTGAGACGCGGTGTGATGTGGGGGATGCTGTCGGCTCACGAACCGGCTGTCCCTTCGCGGTGTAACCGCAAAAAGATGAGCACGTGGGCTAACCATGAGGCCCAGGCCATCGATAAGGACATCAGGGACACTGCCTCCACAAATAAAACTACGACCGTACGGGCCGGGGGGGCGCCCGGTGAACAGGCGCGGACTGAGGTCCGGTCCGTGCGGAATACCAATCGTGCGCTGTCCGTGAAGGCGTCCAGCGATGTAGCCCGGATCAAGAATGACTACCGTAGGGTAGTTGGGCTGTTGAAGTGCGCACACTTAAACAGCCGATGGGTGGAGGCAGTGATTACCGCCATGACTGCCTCCGGGATCGGACCCGGGACTAGGAAGGCGTGGGCCGAGAGCATTAAATCAGGCTCGGCTAATGTCGGTGCGGATCAGATCCCCGGCATGGTGGTGGCCCTTGAGGCCACTTTGAAGACCTGGGCTGGGCTTGATGACCCGATTGCCCACGACGATGGGGAAACGGTTTTTCCCGCTGGCATGTTGGACCATGGCAGAGATGTCATGCCGGAGGAGGAACGCGAGGAGGCCTTTGTTCGTACGGTAGCATCCTTAGGATGTGGCTCCCTCTTCGTGTCTTCCGACGTGTGTGTGATCTGTGGGTTCCGCGAGCTGTGCGGGTTGACCAAAGGCCTGTCGTCGCATGAGAAACCCGGTCTCTTCAAAGACCTGGACGACGCTCGAGCCCGATACCAGGCAGGGATAGCCCTCACATCTGGAGAGGGATGGCTGGCCGCAGCCGCCGCTGTGCATAGCAGGGAACAGCACAGCAAGAACGGGAACATCGATCGGGTGGACGATGGTCAGGGGGGTAGAGAGGGATTGCTAGCCCATCTGCGGCAGTTATTCTGGGACCTTCCCCCTATCGAGTCGGTGGATGACATGACCCGGGATGTTACTCTATCGATTAGTGAAAGACACCTGGGGAAAGTTTACTTTTCCGACGCGCGTGGCTCAAACACCTACTACTCAAACTCGGGCACCCAACACCAATATTTGGGTAATAAGGCGAGTGTAGGCACCCTCTTGAATGAGTGGGTGAAACTTCGGCCTAACGGAGCCAGCGTCATCGACAAACCTGTCGACGCATGGGGTGGCACACCTGAGATGCCGGAGGGTGAAACCCTCGTACAGATGTACTTTCGGAAGACGAACCACTGCCAGTGGACCGGGGCTGGCTACGACCCTAATTTTAATCATGGGTCACTGACCTTGACTGACCTGGGGGTGAAGATGATTGATGCCGTGGCCAATCCAAATCCAACTTTCCCCAGCGTGATCAACACCCAGCGATCAACCCAGGTCTCCGGCTTCCTCGGGGGCGCCCCTCCCCCGCTTCTCGCCCGCTCGTCTAACATTCCTAGCCATATATTTGGTGAGCATAAACGGTGTAAAGAACGCGGTCGTAAATGCGAAGATGACCGCAAGGTTTACCTTTATCTGGACCTCCATTCTTAATAAAAGACTGATCATCAACAATTAATCATATAATTAAGAAATTGTTTCTTTATTCGGTTTTCTGCACGCATTAGCAACTCTCTAATAAAATTCAAACAATCAATACATAAACAATAGTATTGCGATTATTTTTGGTGCGAGAAACCTCGTACCGTTTCTGAAACTACACGGTCTATACTCAAAAATAGAGAGTGCTATTATGTATTGTAACGTGACATTTGTCACGTCCTCCGCCCAGACGGTAGCTCGGCCGAGAGGAAGGTTTAGGGTGGCGCCTCGACTCGAGTCGAGGAAGGGCCACTTGCGCTAACTAACCTTCTTAGGCGAATTTCCGTAGGGACGACAGGTGGTGCCGGAGTGTGGGATCCCGACCCAATGTACCGACGTTAGTCGCAACGAGGGACGACCGGGCGCTCGGAGGGCGGACGGCGGAGGGGTCGGACCGACGGGCGGGCTACCAGGGCCTGCCGCTAGAGAAGCGCCAGGGATGTCTCGCACAGCCTAGCACGGCCCCGCCGCAGCATAAACCCGGGTGCACCACCGCGACTGCAGCGCGGGTGGACGGCCCGCACACTCTCCCCGACGGCGCCCCGAGGGCCGGGCGGCGCCGCCACGGCCTGGCCAGCCGGGCGGGAAGCCGCGAGGGGCCAGCGCGCAACCAGCAGCCAAATCAAACAGGCCGCGTGAAAATGGCGGAAAATCGTCTGCAACGTCGCGAACAGGGCGACGCACACGACCAATCGGCGGGGCGGAAGAAACGCGAGCTTGAGGGCGCAAGTGCGGGGGCCCGGTGTAGTCCCGCCGAACTGACCGCTCCTCACTGTCGATCGAGCCGCCAGCGAGGAGCCACACCTGGACGAGCGCCCCCGACGCCGCCGAGCAGCAGCGAGCAGCCAGAACTGTAAGATCTCCACTCCGGTGCCGCCAAGTAATTGTGGGCTCGATCTCGGTCGCGACCCGGCGCCAGTAAATTTATATATCGATTCGATTACCGTGTAAATCGGCCTGATTACGTATTGCATTTAGATACCGGCTCCCGTCGTTGTGGGTGCCGGTTAGCTTATCGCGGCTATTTGTCGGGACCGCGTGCACGTGGCCGGCCGAGATCGCAGTCAGGAATATTTCTGAAAGCCCTCCTCGAAGTTCGCGTGATTGACAGTCAATTCGCGGTTATTGTGGCGTATATTTTGTGAATCGTGGGCGGAAGCGTGCCGCGGGCGGTGCGCTTCGGCGGATATTGTGTTTAGCGTTACATGTTCGTGAATATTAGTGCTTGCCGTGCGTGGAAGCATATTGTGCGTGTCGCGGGAGATCGCACCGGGCATATATATTGCTTTGTATTAAAAACGTCGCGGATATTTTGCGTCGCGTGCGTGGGCAAATATCGTCGTGCTTGCTCGAGAAAGAGCCCCGCGAGAGCACTATTACATAGCGTTGCGTACTTGTGGGTTCGCGCTTCGGGCATTAAGTTGTGCGTACGAAAATCGTTGTGTATTCGAGATCTGGGGATCAAAGCGTAGGCGGATTGACGATATGGCGTGGCCGTGCTGATACGAATCGAAATTACTGAGCTCGCTTGAGAGCTTCGCGGATACTTGGTGCTGCTTGTCCGGACGAATATTGGCACGCTCGTCCGAGAAGGGAGTCTCGCGGACGTGAACATCACGCGCCCCGGGCGTGCCTTAACCGCCGATTCGACTACCGCGTCGTTACCGGCCATTCGAGCGATATCTGGCTTTAGTTTCCTGCTATGATTCATATGTTTTTGCTGTGAAATATATCTGATTACTCTTGTTCATTAACGAACTTCATTTTGTGTGTCGGTTGTGTTACGCTCCTTCTCCACTTCCACCTCTTTCGCGCGGACTTACGCCCTGAGCTCGTAACGAGGCCATTGAGGCAACGGTGAGCATTGCCGAGACGTGGTGCGCGTCTATAATCGCACCTGGCGCCCAATCATAAGGTATCGTCCAAGACCTTAGATACAAGAATTACGGTAAGGAAACGGACCTCGGTATCCCCTTTGAGCTATCGTCTGGCGGTAAGTCAATCCAATTGCAGCCGCGCTCCCTCGGCTAGCGAGACCGAGGGAAATCGGGTTGCAGTATCTAAACGCTTATTCCGAAAGCTTGCTGTTCAATATAACGAATAATCCTGCAGAATTGTTTAATTCGGTAATCTGCAAAGAAATTGGCGGAAAGCGCATTCATTTTGGCAAACGAGGCTCTTATAATGCTAGAATTGCGGGAGCAGTTCTGCAATACAATACGCAGCAAGTCCTTACACAACTGCATGAAGGCTTGGGTAAAACAGTCCCTCCTGTTGTCGAGAAACTGGAAACGCGACGACAAATAAAAGTTGCAAGAAACATATAATTTCGACAAATAGTTGGAAGGTATAAGAGACTCAAGCGAGAATCAGGAACAGATCGCCATTATGGCCCAAAATCGCAAAAACCAGATCTTCCAGATCATGTATTTTAACAACTTCAGCAAAATCATTTAGAGAAGTTGTCTGAAAATGGAAAAAACTGGAAGCAGATTGAACGCAATACGATAGATCAAAATGAATCTGAGCTGTGGTTATCACTGAGACGTGAAATGTTGACAGCATCCAATTTTGGAATCGTATGTCGTATGAGACCGACAACGTCTTGGGCAACAGCGGTAAAAAACATTTTGAATCCTCCGCCCATTGATACTGCAGCCATGAAATATGGTCGCGATCGAGAAGAGATTGCGAGAAAAGAGTTAGCCGCAAAACTCAAGAAACATATAAAACCTTGCGGATTATTTATTGATTGTGAAAATCCATACTTGGGTGCTTCTCCTGATGGACTCATTGATAAAAATGGTCTGGTGGAGATTAAATGTCCTATGTCGGCTGAACATTTAACAGTGGAAGAAGCCATAAAGACATTACCCACCTTGAAAGGCATTTTTGATAAAAAAAATGGAGATAAAGTAAATCGAAACCATCAATTTTTTTATCAAATTCAAGGTCAATTGAATATAACGCAACAAGAGTATTGCATTTTTGCCGTATAGACACCAAAAAGCATAAAAATATCAAATAACTTTTACTTCGCCATTGAAAATTATCTTTTTCGGTCTTTACCAGAACGCTTGGTCACGGATTTCTTTAAACGTAACAATGAGAGTATTTCCCGCCACAATAGCCGAACTAAACTTAAGCTAATGGATAAATTCAATCATATTTTAGTTAAACGTAATCGACTCGGTAATGTTTTTTCTGAAAAGAACATGAATAAATGGATCGTCAACGTGAGTAGCAAACGGATTCCCGACCACGTTTCGAAATTTCTTAGCTTAGGTGATAGATTTGGCTTGCCGATTAATTTTTGTGATAGAAATGACCGCGTTGACTCTGTCTTACATGTAATAAAAAGTTTCGAACTTAATAGCCACAAAATTAACCAAGATAGTGCTAATGAAACACGCTTATCGATCTCTAATATATTACAAGGGTTTCTTACTAATAAACAACATGTGAATCACATTGACAGATTTATCTCGGACTCATTTTACAAATGTAAAAAATTCTTGAAAAATAATGACGACCTGTTGGTCACAAAAGCTGATAAAGGCCAAGTTACTGTTGTCATGGACAGAACGACTTACATAGAACAAATGACTGACTTACTCAACGACCAGACAACATATAAGAAACTCGATCGTGACCCTATCAAGCGCCTAACAACTAAAATCAATGGTTTAGTTCGCTCATGGTATGACAATGAAATTATTGACGAGCATACTTTCAAGAAACTACGCAGCACGTGCGGTAATTTGCCCCGTTGCTACGGACTACCAAAAATCCATAAAAACGGCTTTCCACTACGGATTATTGTCTCCGCGGTCGGTAGCCCATTATATAACATTGCTTGTTATCTTCACAAAATTTTGAACAATTCCATTCCTAAACCGCGTTCTTATATAAAAGACAGTTGGTGTTTCGTTGAGAGTATCAGAAAATTGAAAATTCTGCCCGACGAAATTCTTATTTCACTCGACGCCACTTCTCTTTTCACTAACATCCCGAAGGAGCTTGTTATGGAAGGCATCAAAAAACGATGGTGTCACATCTCTACTGCCACTAAATTAACTTTACAACAATTTTTATACGCTATTGACATTGTTCTAAGCTCCACTAGCTTTAGTTTTAACGGGAATATCTATGATCAAATTTTTGGTAGTCCCATGGGGTCTCCTCTTTCCCCTATCCTTGCCAACATAGTGCTTGACGTCCTTGAAACATATTGCCTTGAATTATTAAGTTTCAAGGTTCCCATATTCGGGAGATATGTTGACGATATATTTGCAATTATCCCACATGATAAAATAAATGACACGCTTGAGGCTTTTAACAGTTACCACCCGCGTCTGAATTTTACATACGAAACTGAGACCAATCTGTCAATCAACTTCTTAGATGTGACCGTTATTAGAGATGGCGAAAATCTGTTAACAAATTGGTACAGAAAACCCACCTTCTCAGGACGCTACATTAATTTTTATTCAAGCCACCCAATTAACTACAAAGTTAACGTTATTTCTAATTTGGTTGACCGAGCGATTTTATTGTCCAACGAGCGCTTCCACGAGAATAATATCCGTGTTGTTAAAGAGATTCTCTCTGATAATTGTTATCCGACATATTTTTATAACAAATACATAAAACAACGATTAATGTTTTTAAAGAACCGCGATTCGGAAAACGACAAAGTTCATACTGTGCGACATCCTGTCACCATTCCTTACATAAAGAATTGTAGCGAGAGTATTAGTAAGGCCCTGAGGAACAAAGGATTCGACGTGGTCTATACTGTTCCTAAAAAACTCGATCGTATTATTAATAGAGGCAAAGATAGGCTCGAAAGCGCCAAACGCATGGAAATTGTATACGAGATCGATTGTCTTAATTGCGACGCATGTTACATCGGACAGACCAAAAGAAATTTGATGACTAGAATCAAGGAACATCGTGCTGATATTAAAAAGCATCCCAGTAATCATTCTGTGGTCAGCAAACACAAGACCTCGTGCAATCACGAGTTTAATTGGACTAGTCCCAAAGTTCTACACATAGCGAGAAACATTTTAAAAAGAGAAAGATAGCCGAAATGGTGTTTATTAAGAAAAACAATAACACTATTAATTTACAAAAAAACACCGATAACCTTCCGGGCATTTATGATAAAATAATAAACTTAATGTGAGCGTTTTCGGTTACCTCTGCCTTTGTTTCTCGCTCAGTCGTCTGACGTCACCTACAGTGAACACACCACCGAATTTCACGTTGGTTAACATGACTCGCATATCTTTTATCGCCTTGACACACAAAACATGTAAGCATTGCTATTCCATTCCTGAGTTTACTCTTCGTACGTCATTTTAGTTTGTTAATTTATTATTTTATCTTTTTTTTTATATTTTAGTTCGTAGACTCATTGCTGCCACATTGTTTATAATGAAGTGTTTTGCAAGCGTTAATTTATTGTACGCACTTGAGAAGGACCGGAATCTCGGTTGAAACG
This sequence comes from Temnothorax americanus, assembly GCA_030770215.1. NCBI lineage: Eukaryota > Metazoa > Arthropoda > Insecta > Hymenoptera > Formicidae > Temnothorax > Temnothorax americanus. The sequence continues at coordinate 56,304 of JASTWO010000552.1, forward strand.
CGTTGTGCTTGTTAAATAAATATTAGCCAGTTTGGTCGCAACAAATGATTTTTGTAAGCATAAAAATGGTGCGTGTAAATAGAGACAATGCTTTTTGGGAAACTAATATGTATAGATACATAATCTTCGTGAGCCGGTAAACGTGTTTCATCCAGATATATTTTTTTGAGGATTGGTGACGCAATTAGTCGCCTTTGTTACGTTTGTGATTGTTTTTTGTTTGTTTTGTAATTATACTAAGTTTTTGTGATGTCTCCAAACCTTCCCCCGCACGACGCTAAATACATTAAAATCAGCGAAATTGAGGGAAGTAGTGTAGAATTTGACGATTTTGAATTTGACGACTTTGCTGGTGATCAGGGGGAGATGCCCGCTGCTCCCCCCGCGTCAGCGGACGATCGGCATCGGACGCGGGCGTATCGGGCGGGTGCTGCTGAACGTTAGTATCGTGGAATTTTACGATTCCAATTTTAATTTTGATAACTTTGAGTTTGAAGTTATAGAGGATAGTGGTAGTGATAGTGAGATTCAGGAGGAGAGGTCCGCTGCTCCCTCGCGTCAGCCACCCGCGCCATCGGCTCCCAGCAGCTCAGGTGGGCACGCCACCCGGTATTTCACGCGAGCGGGCGCTGTTGAACGAGACGATCCTCAGATCCGAGAGTTATTGGAAAAGGAATGGGCTGATGACTTTCAAAATGGTCGAAACGACCTGCGTAAACTAGCGAAAGAATGTATAACGAAAATTTAGCGTAAAAATAGAGTAACTTTTAGGTTTTGTGATATATGGCATTGTTATTTGCGTAACATTTTAAAGTTTTTGCAATACCATCTTTCAGATACGTTTACCGTATCTGAAAAACGGTATTGCAAAAACTCCCTGTTAACTTTAACGGAGTCGATAAACGACGTGTATCCCACTAAATGTAAATTTGGCATAGTGAGCTTTCCATTTTCGGGCATTTCTGCAATCCACATTTAATAAAATTTTTTAGTTTCGGTCTTTCTCCATTGTAACAGTACATTAGGTGTTTTGCTATTTTTGTAAAATGAGATATATGCGCTAAAATTCGTAAGATTTGTGCGTAGGAACCCTACCAAGTTATTAGGTATTAGATAAGTTACTGTTTGTAGTTATTTCCTAGTAAGCAAGAAACATCAAGAAATATTTTAACTACATTGCAGCAACGTTAATGCAATATAGTTTCTTGATGTTTCTTGCTTACTATATATAACGTTCACAAAAAACCAGAAAATAATTATTACCTCCAACCTAAAATAGAAATTGTCAAATTAAATAATTTCACGCTCGTATAGTAGAATGCGTTTTCTTCATAATCGATAAGCTGTACAAACCGAACAATAAGTCAGACGACAATTGTAATCTTTTTTTTGCACAGTCTCGACAATACATGTCCTTTTTAAAAAATTAATATGAAATAATATTAATATAAAATTCTTGATAAAAATAAATCAGAAATTACGAGATTTTATGTCCAAATTGAATCTACTTTTACTTAATTATACTTGAATTATAAAATTTTGATACGACTAAATTTAATATTACATAACATAACAAGTTTAATATCTTGATATTGTATGCTAATATTACGTAATAAAGATAATATATTTTATATAAAAAATAATACGTTTTAAGGAGGAATATACACCTAGAAAGAAGGGCGACTACGACGCCGACAACAAAATTTAGAAGATATGAGCGTACCTTTCACTTCGAAAAACTTAATATTATGGACCTGGTATCGATGACTTTGTGTAAGTTGAACAAATTTCATAGTTTATATATCAAAACATTTGCAAACGCGTTTTTCTCAAAACGTTTTTTAAACTGGTACCAATAATATCTCATAAAACACTAAACCAATGGACTTAAAAATTCTCGTGGTTAAATTATTGTATACATAATTATCTATCGCGTGTCATAGATTTTTTTTTCAATTCTTAGTTTTTGTTTTTTTACTCTTTTTACTTGTTTTTTACTCTTTTTTGGGTAAAAAAGGAACACACTTTTTCTTGAAAATCGCTACGTTGAGTTCAAGCGCCCGCCATTTTGTAAAAAATCGATATTTATAAAATCGGCTATGACACTCCAAAGATAATAGTATCTATGTTTATTTTCTGTTTGATTTTTTGTTTTAGAAGATTTTTGACGAATCGCCGATGGGTACCGTTTTGCCATGGAACATTTTTTTACGGCACTCCGTAGACGACTCCAGTACTCCGTAAATTTGCAACATTTTTTAATAAAAAAAATTTTAAACAGTCTTGAAAGTGTATATTTTTAACTACAAAAAACCACGACCCGATAATTCCAATGGTTCCCCTAAAAAGAATTCCAAAAATTACCTTTTTTTCGTTTCTAGCTGTATATTCCCCCTTAACATAACACACATATTCGATATAACTTAATTATAAGTAAAATATAACATTTTGCTCATTCTACCTACACATGCATCTTTATAAATATATTATTCCTACATCTATTTCTCTATATTTTTTCCTATATATCTATTCTTATATTCTGAGGAAAAATCTGAAGAAAAGATTAAAGAGGGAATGAGAGATTCGTTTTCGGAGTGACTGATAAATGGGAGGGAGGAGTTGAGGGAAATGATTGATCTAGTTTAGACGGATTTACTCTGTCAAGAGAAGAAGAAAATGAATTGGTAACTCGCAGATTACTTAAAGTGTTTAAACATTCGCGGTATTTGAGATCTAAAAGCTCGCGTGCTTTACGTCCTTGCTTGTTTCGTCGATTCCGGCTGTGCTTGGCGGCCGATCGGGACTTTCGCTTTTTATATAAGAAATCGGCTGGAATTCTTGGGTCCACTATATATATAAAATTGATTTCGTTATTGATTAATTTAAACAATTCGGAGTCAATTTTTTCTCGATCTCTTATGGGCGTGTATAAATAGATTTGAGAATGATTACGATAACTAGCTTTGGCCTCTTGAAAAAAATTTCCGAGGTTTCTCACCCGAACCCGAGATCTATCATTGTATAACGGTTCTGTTTTCAACTTTCTACGCGAACCACAAGATTCACCCTGTCTGCGGGAGAGGAGCGGTAGCCTATATGTGTACTGTCTATACACACAATCAAAGTATTAGGTATTTAAAAACTCATATTATTTATTTTTAACTTCAACACCGTATATCTTAAAAACTAGAACAGTTAGCCTTATAAAATCTATATAATTTTTTATTTAGTGTAAAAAATACTACCTGAAAATATTAAATCAAGAGGCCAAAGTTATCATAATTGTGCCCAGATTTGAGTTATTTGAGTTAATTGAGAATACTACGTATCTTATTGTTGATTAACTAACAATTAAGTAACACTACCCAAGTGTCATTCGCCGATTTTTTGAAACATTGCACATGTAGAACATCGAAAAATATTTGTGTGGTGTTTTTTTATTTGTGCTTATAAAGCGTTTTAAGAATAGACACTATACTCAAAATATTGATATTCTCTGCAACCTTATGTATAACAACCCTTTAGGTCATGTACATTATCTTGAATGGTTTTTGCACCAGAATACTATCTCTAGAAGTTTTCAGGATCGTTAATTAGCAATTCTTTTATTGGTCACGTGATGCCATCGAAATCATGATATGTATTTTGTGAACAAAGTTTAAATTCCCGTTCTTTGCCGAACCCATGAATAATCAACGTGGAGGTGACGAGCAAAACTATTCTTTTTTTTATTTTACAATTTTGATTTTACAATTTCTTATTTTACAATTTTTTAATTTTTTTAAGAATTTTTTTTCAAAATAATCGCATGTATAGTAACACGTCTTAACTCTAGCTCGCCGCACTCCGGTCCAGTGGATCGCTGAACGATTTTCGGTTTTCTAGTTGTCACATAATAACATAATTTTCGAGTTTCCTTATAATAAGTTCATCTTAAATTCAAATCATTTTCTTGACATAATATTATCATAAGCATCTTATTCAAAGTCTGTATTTTCAATTTCTACAGTACAAGTTTAAAAATATTAATTAAAATGAAAATGACAACGCGACAAAGTCGAACGGTCTCACGAACCGGAGTGTAGCGAATTAAGGACTCGAAAATAACTGATTCAATGGTATCACGTGACTAATAAAAGAATTCCTAATCAACGACCCTGAAAACTCCTTATAGAGATAGTGTTCTGGTGCAAAATTCAAGATAACGTACTTACATGACCTAAAGGGTTGTTATACATAAGGTTGAAAAGTTAATATCTCAAGTATAGTTTCTACTCTTAAAACGCTTTATGAGGACAAATAAAAAGGCACGACACAAATATTTTTCAAAGTTCTACATGTGTGCACATGTTTAAAAAAATTGGGCGAGTGACACTTGGATAGTGTTACTTGTAAGTTAACCCGTGATAGCAGTAAGGAAAAAAGTTGGAAATTGTAGAGAATAGAAATAAAGAAAGAAGATAATATAAGTGACGAATAATGTCCAGATATTCGAGAGTTCGATGCCCTACTTTAATAAAGAAAAAAAAAATAGAATAAATTTATAAGACTTACTACTTGTTGAAATCTTTTAAAGTTCCTTTGATTTGCTCTGCATTGCTCTGAAGCTTTGTAGCTTCGCAGGGATTTTCGAATACTTGGCACTTGGCGGTTTTTGGCTCCAGAATGGTTAAACTTTCTTTCGTGCAGTTCCCAGGAACAAGCCTTCTATCTGTAATTATTGATTAACATGTAAAAATGCAAACTATACACTTGAATAACTGATATTGGATCAACGATTAATTCCAGAATAGCGATATGGAAAAAACTTGCAAAAACCTATTTAAGGTAGTCCTTTCGTGAGAACAAGTATTAGATAGGTACCTAAATTTGATATATGTTAAATATACAGTAATAAGGGGCATATGTACGAAAAATCAGGTGAGGTTACTGACACTTTACAAGAAATAAGTCATTCTAAATGTGCGTTCGCGGAGCGTGCTATTGTTATTCTATCCTTGTTTACATCTAATGAACGAGAAAGATAGAATGATGCAAATCGCTACAGCCGAGGTTTTCAACGAATAATACATGTACTTAGCGATTAGATGAATACATTATTCATGTCTTAAAATATTTCTTTAAGTTTCCGGATTTCGTACGTACCTTGAAAATAATTAAGGGCTTGCCGAATGTTTTGCTCTAATATATGAGGGTAAATAAGTAGTGGGATCCAATCGCATATTGCTTTATTCGTACTGTCATGCCTGACCTAACCTAAATCGAGTCCAACCGCACTACTAATGTGATATTTTTTAAATTAGTAAATAATTAAATACGATTAAATCGTACTTGTAAAATCATGTTATATTATTATAATTATTGGGATGTTGTATAATGTTTGTCAATATGTTTGTTTTTAATTACCTCATGACGGACTGTTACTTGACTAGCTGTGTCGGCGAAAGGACTACCTTAACCATTTATTGCATAAATTTCTCTGTTAAACATATTTATATAAATTTTAGTATATAAAGGTTTTTAGGGTTGCTAATTGCAAATCTGAAATTGTTTATTAAATTAGAATTGTGCACTTAATATATGGCAGCAAAATTAAACAAAAATAACTATGGTTTATTATTTAAATATCAAATTTTTTTATAAAAATTTTTTAGACTTCTTATATTTTAATATATATATATACCACAAATATAAGTTAAATAAAAATAATTTTTTAAAATTCTTACAAGAAAATTTTGCAAAGTATGAAATTCCGCTGGTAATAAAATTTTATTTTAAAAATGATAAATACATTTAGTTTTATCAGCGGTAAAGCAAAAAAAAACGGAAAAAAATTACATATTTTTTATAATTACGTATATTACATGTTGTTTATGGACACGTATGTACAAATCTTACAATTAAAAACATAATGTTATCAAATATGTTACACAAATCAATTGTGAAATAAGTAAAAACATAGAAAAACTGCAATAAAAAGAAATTAGGTGTACTTAAATAATAAGGACACTATGCACAATAAATGCTTAAAGCTTTGACGTATGTTTTCGGTGTTGAATGTTACGTTGATCTACAATTAAATTGATGCCGAGTTTGAAATAAAGTTTAACGGTTTGTTATAAGTGGGATAGGTCTTAGGAAAAACAGAAGAAGTTAGACGTTTTTGCATGCAAATTTTTGTCATTGTTGAATTTATGTAGAGTATTAGTAATAGTCTAAGAGCTGGCAACGGAAAAAGCAACATGCCTCGGTCCATGAAATATCTTACTTGGAAAAGGTTCGATTGCTGCCGGCAAAGCGAAAGCCCGACCGTCAGAAGGCGGACTGGAAGCTATGTGGGTGGGCTTGCGATCAAACGTGTAAATTTTTCAACAAAAAAACTATCGGCACGGCTGAAAATTTGCATAGGTATCGAGGAGTATGAAAAAAAGCAGGAAAAAAATTGTCAGAAGAGTAAGTAGAAGCTAAAGGGTTGTCAGAAGCTGCCAAAGTTGCGAAAAATTTCAGAAAATTTACATATTAAGAGGCACTTCTGACAATTTGCATTTGTATTGTTTACGTATAGAATAAACTAAGTGCAAAGTGTCAGAAGGCAAAGTGGAAGCGATCATGAGAAAATCGGGTGCAAAGTGCGAGAGCGTCTTTCGGCGCGCGGCGCAGCGCCCAGTGGACCGATCGCTTTTCTCTTGATTTTCACACCGTACTTACATATTTCATAGCACTACTGACAATTTATCTGAATATTCATAAAGGACTAAAGAAACTATTATTAAAATTTCAGAAGTCAATTGAGTAGTTATACATTTTTATAAGAAATTAAAAAAAAATAAATTTTATTTGTAATACAGTACATTTTGAAAAAATCAATCGGTGTCATATTCCGTATCTTGCACATTCTCTTCAGATTCAGGGTCTTCATCGCTATCATATTCGGAATCCTCGTCATCAACTGAGAGAAAATAATAAATAGTTAAATAAATTAAATAAATCATGTATACAATCAAGAGTCGCGAATTGAAAATTACCTTCCAAATCCTTATTATCCAAAATGACATCTTTTACTGATGATGGCAACTGTAGGCCTTCAAACCATAGAAAGTCATATTTGTTTTTGGTGCATGTCCATCCTGAAGTATCGGGCTCGAATTTGATTGGATCCGATAATGTTGCATTATTCCACAAGTGTGCAATATAGTGCGTGCTATTCTCATTTGCTGCAGAAGCTCGGTGTAGCAAAGTGGCAAGCAGGAAGCGTCAAAGTTTTTTAAATTTTTTTTCAAAAAAGCTTCGTCAGTATTTTTAATTTTGTAATTTCGGAGGAACATTTGAAACCTAAAGTGTCATTCCTAGAGTCATATATGTTTCGAGGTTTTCATTCTTCCGTTATGTATTGCATAAATTATATCTTGGGAAATAGAATCTACTTTACGCGCGCATTCAGAGTTTTTTTTCCTCGAATCGATGCCACATACAAGATTTCGCATGAAATCTGCGAGATCTTTTGGAATTTCACATTCTCCTGCAATAATGTCGCTGACTTTCAAATTTTTTGGAAGTGTTTGTTTCGCTATTAATAAAACTTTTTTTTTCAACATCAACGCAGCGCGAGATAGTAATTCAAAATCATAAAAATCAGATAAAATTTCCTCAGTAATAACGCCGCCATCTCTAGGAGCAATTAATTTTTTATTGTGCATTAAAATGACTTGAATTTTGTCGCCAAAAGTTTTGTGCAACTTTTCTAGAAGATGTTGAGAAGTATATTTCACGTCGAAAGATTTAAATTCTCGAACATACAATTTTTCAAGAATTTCATTGTAACATTCTGTGAGAAAATGCAATAAATGACATTCTTTCTTATTTATTATATGTTCCTCAACAAATCTCTCCGCAAATATCCGCGTATGTCGATTCATGGAATTTTTTTTTTTTTATGCCAATCAGTATCAGGAGTTACTGGATCGATAACGTTTTTTCTAATATAGGTTTTTTTGCATGGGTTATGATAATAAACTTTACTATTTATATTTAAAGCGCCTAATTTGCTCTCGATTTTGCGATCCCTACAAGCATTCGCAATTGCAAAAATATCGTTTTGAAATTTTTCGACTACCGATGAGTGAAGGGGTAATGCACGATAATTATATACTTTTCGGTTTTTATCGCAAAAAAAACAAATTTGTTCACCACTTTCCTGATTTACAATATTATCGCTATTTGCTTCCTCGTCGTCACTCGCTTCCTCCTCGACACTTGGTCCCTGCTTGCCACTTGCTTTATCCTCTTCAAGATCAACAGTCATGGACGTAGCTTGCGGTGATTTCATTCCTTGTTCAATACTGCCGCTGTCTGTAAATAGATAGGTAATTTAAAATATGATATTTTTTACGTATCGCGATTGTAAAAAAAAACGTTATTAATACTTCTACATTATTACCGAAATATAAATATTTGAATAATTTAAACAGTGTTATTTCACAATTAATTTGTATACAAAACTGTTACGCATAATATAAATTATTACTGTAAATATTTAAATTACCTGAGACACTTGCAAATGATGTCGAAGCGTCTACAACTAAAGCAGGATTATTGTTTACTTTGGATTTGTTTTGATGTTCATCGTATTGTTGCCCAACGGGCATAGACGTAGCTTGCGTTGATTCCGTTTGTTTCTCAATATTGGCGCTGTCTGAAAATGTATAAATTATAATGTTTAAATAAAATATGAATTTTTTTACGTATCGTGGTAATAAAAGAACCGTTATTAATATTTCTACAGTATTGACAAAATATAAATATCTGAATAATTTAAAGTGTTATAAAAAATATAAATAAATAAATTAATTTTTATACAAAATTGTTTAGACATGCTATAAACTGTTACTGTAAATATTTAAATTACCTGAGACACTTGCAAATGACGTCGAGGCTGCAGCAACTACAGTGGGATTAACATTTATTTCGGTAGATTTGTTTTGAAGTTCTTCGTATTTATCAATGTATTTTTTCGGGATTGCCAAGAAATTTTTTCGGCAAGTGGAGTGATATCCATGAACATCGTTCACACAGTCAGGAAAAACGATATCGTTGTATTTCATCTTTAATGCAACACGAATACGAAGTTTTTCGCGGCACTGTTGTAAATTTTCTTCGGTAAATTTTATAATTTTACCGGAAACAGCTTCACAATTAAAAACACAAGATAACTTAGAACTCATTTTGTCGTTTGCAAATACGAAATAAAAAAGAAAAATTAAATCTCGGGGCTAACCGTGTTGCAGCGTCTGAGTTACAAGCCAAACTACCTTCTCGATCTCCTCCGAAAACGTCTTTCCCCTTGGTTTCTGCTTTCAAATGACAAACGGTCATTTCAGAGCAAAAGATCGAAAGAGAGAGGGAAGAAGGGAGACAGCAAACAAACGAGCAGATGTTCGCAAGAACCCGCGCGCTTCGTGTACCTGAAACGCAGGTCAACGGCTAAACGACATTCAGAGATATTCATCTATAATCCCCTCATAAAACTTTGTCTATTTCATACTTTTCAAACTTGAACATTCAGAAATTTATTTTTCACTTATATTTCAACATTTCAATATGCTTTTATTAAAGATAATAAAAATCACGCAAAATATGTTACTAAAGTTACGATACAAAATTAATTAAATTTATTAATTTTTCTCAATTGACTTCTGAAATTTTAATAATAGTTCTTTATGAATATTTTAGTCCTTTATGAATATTCAGATAAATTGTCAGTAGTGCTATGAAATATGTAAGTACGGTGTGAAAATCAAGAGAAAAGCTATCGGTCCACTGGGCGCTGCGCCGCGCGCCGAAAGACGCTCTCGCACTTTGCACCCGATTTTCTCATGATCGCTTCCACTTTGCCTTCTGACACTTTGCACTTAGTTTATTCTATACGTAAACAATACAAATGCAAATTGTCAGAAGTGCCTCTTAATATGTAAATTTTCTGAAATTTTTCGCAACTTTGGCAGCTTCTGACAACCCTTTAGCTTCTACTTACTCTTCTGACAATTTTTTTCCTGCTTTTTTTCATACTCCTCGATACCTATGCAAATTTTCAGCCGTGCCGATAGTTTTTTTGTTGAAAAATTTACACGTTTGATCGCAAGCCCACCCACATAGCTTCCAGTCCGCCTTCTGACGGTCGGGCTTTCGCTTTGCCGGCAGCAATCGAACCTTTTCCAGGTAAGATATTTCATGGACCGAGGCATGTTGCTTTTTCCGTTGCCAGCTCTCCGGCTATAAGTTCTATAGAAAGAGCATATCCGTCCGTTCTTTTTGTGTATACTTAATATATGACAAGTATTTCATATATATAATTCACTAGGTGATCATTAAGCTACAACTACATCTATCGTAAAGTTCACCGTAAGCGATCGCAAACGCTCGTCGTATAATAGCTATCGTAAGCCCATCGTATGAGTTGATTCAGCTTGAACTCTTTAACGATTACGACGCTTGTCGGCGTTACAACATAACCTAACCTATCAACTTTCTCGACGTGCAAAAAAAAATGTGTTTATATAGATATATTAGTATAAATATGCGGTTTACGACGGCTTCATTGCTTACGACCACGATCAAAGCGTTACGATAGAGTAGTTGTAACTTTCGAGCAGTTGAAACAATTTAGCTGGCAAATTCGAGCTTTTTTATTCCGACGTTAAATGATTTAAAAAGCATTTCACACAACAAAGTTTTTTTATAGCAGTTGACCGATGTGTATCCAAACACTTGAAAAAGATAACATTGCAAAATATTCTTTTTATTAATAAATTTGTCTTACTAGACTTTGGAGTTGAAAAAATAATATCTATAATTTTTCGTAATTGAGACAAACAAAATTAGCGCTTAAATTGATTTTACATGACGTATAAGTTTGTTCAGCGTTAATTTGAATGTATATAAATTCGTTGCATCGGTTTCTTTATTAATTGCTATTACCTGGTTTAGAAGTCCACCTCATGTTATTTTTATATTCTTTCTGTTGAGATATATATGGATTTCACTGGAATAAGCGTACGCCACGTGATAAAGTAAACAAGAAAAATGAACACTTTATTGAGTCGAATCATGTTTCACACAAAAGTAAAAAATATAGTTCTAGCAGTGTTCGTATAAATTTAGTGAATAGTTTACTCCAAAACAGTTTAAAGAATAAACGTCGATTGCGCCGATGGTAGCCGATAATTTTACTTCGCGCCGAACTGTTACACGTGTTCGTTTTTCGACTTTGCGCAGGCAAATAAAAATAAAGAGATTCGAACGAAGATGAAATATCGTTCTTATGTTAGTATTGATCGATACTGCAGAGTGCGCAACTTGCCGGTTACATTTAGGCCGGTATTCATGGCTGCGTTCAGATTCTTCACCCGAGTGCTGAGAATTCTATAGTATGTTTATATATGTTATATGCACTATAGATTTTTTCAGCACCTAGGTGGGGAATCGGAACGCACTCCATAATCAGATCTTATTTCACGACCGACGGTAGCATCCCGCCACACTCTTCGTGGAATTTGTTAACTTATACAACGAGCAATAAATTTAGGATAAAATATTTTGAGAGCAATAAATAATATCAATGTGACACCAAAATTAATTCAGTAAATAATTTTATAAACATACTTTACTCTTTTTGTAACGCTAGAACCGCCACTCTTGGCGGATTTTATTAAGTTAAGCGACGAGCCATAAATTCCGAATTAAATATTTTGAAAGCAATAAATAAAATCAAAATGTAACACCAAAATTAATTCAGCAAATAATTTTATAAACATACTTTACTTTTGTGACGCTAGCACGTGACGCCATACTCTTGGTGGATTTTGTTAATTTCAACGACAAGCAATAAATTGAAAAGTAACGTATTTTACAAGTATTTGGTTGGAAAAACAGTTTAATGTTAAACTTATACGTTTAACTTTCTATTTTTGGCCGTTTTGCTGTTAGCGTCTTCGTCGCCGCGTTGTCGTTTAATTCTGCGTCACCCAAGAGACATATTAGAATCGATTAAATGTAAAAAAAATTTACCTTGTGTAGTAAAATTTCTTCTTTGTGGAATTTTATAACCAGTATAACCTTTGCAGGGCAACCGTCATATGCCAATCTCTTAAGTGAGAAATCTTGAAAGTTTTTCCTCCGAGCTAGAAAGATGTCCAGAGATGAATAATTGATAGAGGATTTCACCTTGCCGTGCAAGCAATCTTTGTCTTCAGTAAGTCACCAAATCAAGTACAAAATCCAAGATGGAAAATATACTTGTTACAAACCGGCGCGGCACTGCGAACTCTCCACGTGCGAGCCCGAAGATGTCTCACCACAAAATGAGAGAGTGGAGATGGGTTTCGTTATATGGATGTGGTTTCCGCTCTTGGCGAGCTAAGGTTTTCGATTGGTAGGATTTTTTCACGTGACACAAGTTTGGTCCTGCGTCTACGACTGCTCATTGGTGAATTCAATGTTGGGTCCTGTGACCATCCCGGTTTTTGTGGGGTGAGCTACTGCTCCTTCCAGTGCCTGATTGTGTTTTCCCCTATTCAGAACTTTCTCTTTTATTGTTAGAAGTTGCCAACAGACCCGGATCTCTGGGTTATTTCGGAATTTTTCTGGAAACACAGTAAAAAATTTTGTGTATTTTTGTTAAAAATGGATCTTGTTAAAGTTTTTGTAAAAATCTAACATGCTTATATATATGTGTTAGTTTAACTAATTATGATTATGTTATCTTGTCTTTTTTTGTGTTAAATTTATATTTAAGTAAATAAAATGTAAAAATAACACATTTTATATTTAATCGTAAGGTTAACATAATGTATGTAGTTTTGTTAAAAAAATATCCTTTTCATTTATATTTAACATTATACAGATGTCTATTATACATAAAATTTTCATTCACATTACATCAAACTTTTCTTTATTTTGTGTTAAATTATGGACTTATAATATTTGTGTCATATAATTTGACACATATTCACATTATATTAAATTAACATAAAAATTTGAGTGGACTATTTGGGATATGTGATTTATGTTATATTTAACACAAATTTTTTTTACTGCGCAGAAATAAAAATGCACTTTCTTTGTCAGAACTACGTGTCTAAAACCTTGTGTCCGATGCTAGAAATCGCTTTGAAATCTCGGAGACGGTGAAAGAATTAACCAATCGCATTGGTCAATTGGCCAAATTGTTCAAATAAAATTGGTCAATTCTTTCTCCGTTTGAGATCTCGGAGCGATTTCTAGTATCGTGAACACAAGGCTTTACTAATAGTCTAGAACAAATAGAAAGTTCAGTAACATTTTTTGTATTAGGATTACAGAAATATTAGACTTACGTCGCAAACTCCGTTTTTCGGTAAAACACTACTCAGGCAATATTTTTTTGCCGGTTTAGACAGATATACCTTTTTATTAAAATTTTCTTTGAAACTAAAAGCCTTTGGCATACGACGGCGCCGGCGCCGAGATTGTTGCCGCGGATCAGACGAAATTGATAAACACTTTGTCTCATCTGGTTTAACTGTTTGAATTTTGTCGTCTGGAAGGTTTCTCTCTCGGTTTTATCTTATTGACATGAAATAAACATATCGCTCATTTGCTACAACAATAACATAACTCAAAAATTGTTATTTTTCAACTGTTTGCAAAAAAAGGGTGAAAATTCAATACACAATGAAAGGCTAATATATATTAGACATTTTTGTTTTTTACAATCAATTATTGCAGAAAAATCGCATTTAAAAGAATAATGTTAAAAATTTTAATGATATAAAGCATTCAAACTTATTTTTTTGGAAATTTTTGTTTTCTGAGTTATGTCATTGTTGTAGCAAATAAGCGATATAAAAAAAGGAAACGTGTCGATATCATAGCTCGCTTGCTGGCAATCGTTAACAATTTCGTCAGTTTTAGTTTATTTCTTATTCTAAAAATTAATTTCGTTAGATTTCTACGAAACAAAAAAATCTGTGGAATCCACAGGACATAACATTAATATTTTTTTAAGACATTATCGGAATGTCTCATTACTGTAGTTAATAATTTTTTTTAAATTATTATTTGATTATTTGAGTATTTGAAGTAACATATCTTGCTCAGTATTTATGGTCTCTTTCAAGATTCGTTTTAATAATACTTAAATAAATCTGTTTCTGAAGTTTGGTTGATAATAAAGCAATAAAAATAACAAAACTTTATAAAATTATCTTATTAAAGAATAATAAAAAAAGATGTTAAATTCTTTCGACAAAATGTATATTATGTACAAATATGTTGATACATATATTAATTTAAATTGTGATACATGCACTTATTTTAAATATTAAAACTATTTGAAAAATAAAATCCACCCTATTTGATCAGTGTTTATGCAAATAAATTTGTTAAGAGTCGAGATGTCATGTCATTTCACCTGAGGAAGCGGCGGGTATTTTGCGCTGTATGAGGATGAACATTATCTTTTATCTTGCATAAACAAAAATCTTCGTTCAATTCTATTACGCATTGGAGCACACGCGGATGCTCTTAAGACACGTACGGCACGGTGTCATCAACCGCGCGGCTCGGCCTTCAAGCTTTACGACAGTTAGACGTCGCTTCAACAAAAGAAACGACCCAACATGTACATCCCAGCACTTTTCTCTAAGATTTTCTCCACATACTACTTTTCAAAATGCAATAAAATGACGAAAAAATCATGTATGTGAAGTTAGCCCCGCACTTTTTGAATTTTTAGTTTTTTTTTATTGTGCCGTATTGTGCTACGTTTGTGCTGTATTGTGCCGCAAACCGCAACTCCGTAACCCAAAGCGTATTCGAGAAAATTAAAAAAAACAAAATTTTTGATAGCCCCGCACTTTTCAAATTTTCAGTTTTTTTTTATTGTGCCGTATTGTGCTAGATTTGTGCTGACTTGTGCCGCAAACGAGAGATTGATAACTTCGATAACAATTAAGAAAAAAAATAAAAAAAAAATTATACTAGCCCCGCACTTTTATCGAAATAAACCCATTTTTTTTTGGTTGATAGATAATAATTTGTGCCACGTTGTGCCGTTGGAATTAACTCGATATCTCTTTTCGTTGGGGCAGATAAAAAATATTAAATTTTTAAACAAAATAACAATTAATTACTTCAAAATTAATTACTTCGCATTTATCAAACTTCTGTAAACTGTGCTGAGTTTCGCTAGATGAGTACAACAAAGAAATGGCCAAAAATGCATAGAAAGTTGCAGGGGTTGAAAATAATGGGCTAAGGGAGAGGGAGAAATAGGGGTGAGAAAAAAATTTTACAATTTAAAATTTTTTTAAAATTGTGCCGGGTTGTGCTCGAAGAATACAATAACTTTTCTTAATGACAAAATGTCCGCAAGTCGTTAGTTTTCGCAGCACAACCATCTAGAGAAAGCAGTTTTTAGGAATTCCAATTTTTAAATCGCTATAACTTTTGAACCGTGACAGGAAATGAAATTTTGCGAATTGTGCTGAGTTGTGCTGAACGGGCACAACAAGAAAACGGCTAAAAAAGAATCGAAAGTAGCAGGGGTTGAAAATAATGAGCCAAAGGGGATGGGGGTGAGAAGAAAAATTCGCATTTTCAAATTTTTTAAAATTGTGCCGGATTGTGCTAGGCGAGTACAATGACTTTCGTTAATGACAAAATGTCCGCAAGTCATTAGTTTTCGCAGCACAACCATCTAGAGAAAGCAGTTTTTAGGAATTCCAATTTTCAAATTGCTATAACTTTAGAACCGTGACAGGGAATGAAATTTTGCGACTTGTGCTGAATTGTGCTGGACGGGCACAACAAGAAAACGGCTAAAAAAAAATCGAAAGTAGCAGGGGTTGAAAATAATGAGCCAAAGGGGATGGGGGTGAGAAGAAAAATTTCGCATTTTTAAATTTTTTAAAATTGTGCCGGGTTGTGCTCGAAGAGTACAATAACTTTTCTTAATGACAAAATGTCCGCAAGTCGTTAGTTTTCGCAGCACAACCATCTAGAGAAAGCAGTTTTTAGGAATTCCAATTTTTAAATCGCTATAACTTTTGAACCGTGACAGGAAATGAAATTTTGCGAATTGTGCTGAGTTGTGCTGAACGGGCACAACAAGAAAACGGCTAAAAAAGAATCGAAAGTAGCAGGGGTTGAAAATAATGAGCCAAAGGGGATGGGGGTGAGAAGAAAAATTCGCATTTTCAAATTTTTTAAAATTGTGCCGGATTGTGCTAGGCGAGTACAATGACTTTTGTTAATGACAAAATGTCCGCAAGTCGTCCGACATTAGTTTTCGCAGCACAACCATCTAGAGAAAGCAGTTTTTAGGAATTCCAATTTTCAAGGCGCTATAACTTTAGAACCGTGACAGGGAATGAAATTTTGCGACTTGTGCTGAGTTGTGCTGGACGGGCACAACAAGAAAACGGCTAAAAAAGAATCGAAAGTAGCAGGGGTTGAAAATAATGAGCCAAAGGGGATGGGGGTGAGAAGAAAAATTCGCATTTTCAAATTTTTTAAAATTGTGCCGGATTGTGCTAGGCGAGTACAATGACTTTTGTCGGACGACTTGCGGACATTTTGTCATTAACGAAAGTCATTGTCCCACTACTCTCTCCGATGAAGCCATCGAACCTCCTTAATTATCTATAAAAATAAAATTTATTTAGTAATTAAGGAAAATATTTTAATAACGATTTGGTGAAAGATACGAAGGTTTCAGCATATTTCTGATATGATAGGGACGATGTTCAGGCACAACATTACATTGACAACTCGAACATCGGACAGCTCTACGGCAGGGTCGATAGGTGACAATAGGCTTCACTTCAACAAAAAAACGACCCAACATCTGCATTTAATTGTTATTGTACAAGAATATCCTGTAACCGTTCACTTATAAAGGGACTTATAAAATACTTTAACAAAAAATGTACATAACCTGAGATACTGTGCATCTCTAGGTAAGTTTAAGACCTGTTTTTTTTTAAGCAGAACTTCTTGCACAACTGTATCCTTTCATAAGTGAAAGGTTTATACAACGTATTCTTTTACATTGCTGGGAATTGGATGCATATGTTGGGTCGTTTTTTGAAACCAATGATCCCTTAACTGTCGTAAATCTTGATGACCAAGCCGTCGATGACACATGCATGTATGTACAGCTGTGTCTTAAGAGGGAACCTGGTTTAGGAGGCTAAAAAGAAGAAGATTTTTATGAACTTTTTTTATTGACAATAATAATGCAGTTGAGGTTTCTAAACTTTTTATAATATTTAACTGCTTATTTGAAGAGGTAAAAAAATTTTTATATTGTAAAATAATTGCAAAATAGCGCCGTGGTGTATTTCTAATCAGAGCGCCTTGCCAACCAAGTTGCCAATCTGCGGGAAAAATGTAACCCGCAATTTTGATCCAAAACAAAAATACCAAAAAGATTATTAATTTTCATGTATTTTTATTCTATGTAAATCAGGAACATGGTTAAAAAACTGTAAAATACAAAATTTTTTAGCATTTAAACAAAAAAAAATGACATTTTTGAGAAAAAATATTCTCCGT
The DNA here is from genome assembly GCA_030770215.1 of Temnothorax americanus. Lineage (NCBI taxonomy): Eukaryota > Metazoa > Arthropoda > Insecta > Hymenoptera > Formicidae > Temnothorax > Temnothorax americanus. The sequence continues at coordinate 73,896 of JASTWO010000552.1, forward strand.
TTTTATGCAATAACAATTGTTTAAATTAATGTTTTTACTAATGTTTGAGGTTCACATTCAATGGTTGTTCATTCTTTAGCTAACGCACTTTGAATCAAGTCGATTGATCAATTAGTTTTATCTCTATCTTTCCCGCAGATTTTAAGAAAGTACGAAAATGATATTTCGAGAAAAACGCGTTTAAAGTACAAAAAATCCACTCATTGCGGTCAAACGTTAGGTATAGGACTGATACCGATGTCCTTCAACCGTAGAAACGCTTGTCGAGGAAATTGTTTGACTGTGGTCGGTCTGATGTCAAATGCCTTGAAGGACATCGGCATCAGTCTTACCTAACGTTTGACTACAATGAGTGGATAATAGAAACAAATCCTTTTTCGATCGACCCATAGACGCTCGATAAAAAATCGGACACGATGATCTGCGTTTCCAGCTTCGACGAGCTGTGGTCAGGATTGATACAAGGAATATGTATGCGATTGACGATAGCATGTATGTAAGCGATTGGCGTTTTGATTATGTTAATTAGGGGGGTATTGTAATTTTAAACTGCAATTTTAACTTGTAACGACTACTCCGGTGTTTATGTTCAACGACTATGTCATTGTTTTGTCACACAAATTAAACCATTTTATAATTTTTATTAAATTTTATTAAATTATTTTTAATAGTATTGCTACAGTATTACTATACAATATAAGGAAATAATATTGATATTATCTTTTTATCTCTTTCTTCTTCAAAACTGCTCCATGCTACTCTGCACTGTATGAATTTCCACTGATAAAAAGTGACGTAACACTATAACATAATACAAAAACTATAATTATTATTTATACAAGGTGAGTTTTATTTTGTGTGCCAATTATCTTCGTTAATTATCTCAGAAAGTATCGGTTTATTGGAAAAATGATAAAATTCAGATAAAAATTGGAGGGTTCATAGAGAAATAATGAATAATCTTATTAGATTTTGAGTCTGGAACCCATGTTGAGCCCAGTAGAGTCCAAGTCAAATTTTTTAAATAAAAATTCCCATTTTTTATTACATAATCTTTTTCTACTAATTAATATAAACAACTTTTGTCTGAAACATTTTTTATTTGCCTTATACTTTTTGAGATATTCAAGAAAAATTTGGTAATTTTTTTAAATATTTAACTTATGATATCTTGATAAATGCTTGTTGGAGGGAAAAAATGATATAAGACTTTTTAACTTGATATGGTCTCAAGAATATGCTATTGCAATAATACCCCAATTTCTTTAAATATTTGTGTATACATTTTCTTAAAGCTTTCATGTGTACACAATTATTTAAAAAAAATTAGAATACTATTGCAACAGTATGTTCTTGAAGCCAAATCAAGTCAAAAAGTCCTGTACCACTTTTCACTCCGACAAACATTTATTGACAAACATCTATTGTAAGCTAAATATTGAAAAAAATGCCAAGTTTTCCTTGAACATCTCAAAAAATATAAGGCAAATAAAAAAATGTTTCAGACAAAAGTTGTTCATATTAATTAGTAGAAAAAGATGATACAATAAAAAAGGGGTGTCTATTTAAATAATTTGACTTGGATCCTATTAGGCTTAACACAGGTCCCGGACTCAAAATCTAATAAAATTGTCTATTGGTCCTCCTTGAACCTTGAACCCGCCAACTTTTATCTGAAACATTTTTCCAATAAATCAATACTTTCTGAGATAATTATAGCGGAGATGTTTGGCACACGAAATAAATCACCCTGTTTATTTCATACATAATTACATATTCAAACATAAGAGTACGGGGTTAAGTATAACGTGTTCCGATATTCACTGTCTATACTGAAAATCTGTGGTTAATGTTATACATACACTTTAGATTTTCAGTACTGGATATTAAAATATTGGAACGCAGTTTATACCAAGTTTAAATTTTTCTTACTTATGTATCTAATAAATAAAGCTGTCGCTCAGAAGAGTTTGATAGAAATCAAACTGCTTGGTGCTGCTCTGCGTGAACTTCCACTGATGGAAACCAACGTAACACTGCAACATAATACAAAAACAGTAATTATTATTTACATCTAATTATATATATTTTAAACATAATATTTAAACATAATATTTTAAACATAAAAGTAGGTTAAATATGAATCTGTATTCCGATATTCACTATCTATGTATACTGAAAATCTGTAGTTAATGTTACACGTATACTTTGGATTTTCAGTATTGACGATTAATATTGGAAAGCATGGTTTATATCAAATTTAACTTTTTCTTACATACGTATCTAATAAATAAATCTTTTGCTCTTTTATCAAACTACTTGGTGCTGCTCTGGACTGCATGAACATCCATTGATGGAAAGCAATACTGTAACATTTAGCATAAGAACAATAATTATTATAAAATCACGTAAATGGTTAAATAATCATGGTTAAATCACTTAATTAATGATTAAACTGCTTTTTAGGAGATTTGGGATCGGCATATTTCTATCACGTATCTCCAAGAGGGTTTCAGTTGAATTAAACTGTTAAAAATTTTGAGGTTAAGTTAGCATCAAGATTTAAGTATGAACCTGTTAATAAATAATTTCATTAGAGACTCGTTCAATAAGGTTACAAAGGCAAATATGTTGATTTAAATCAAAAACGTTCTGTTTATCCGTGTGACAAACTCGTAATTTGAAAAGTTTAATATTGATTATATATAAAAAATTTAAATTTTAAATTTTATCCATTTATTTTATTATCAATTTACTTACTGGCTCTTAATTAAAAATTAATTGTATATATAATTACCTTTTATTATTACAAAACAAATAACAAATTATAAAATTAAATACCACTTATAAAATTTGTCTTAATTACTTTTATTCCCCGAAAGTACAAGTCAGTCTCTTTTGATTCCATCACATTTCTTGATTCAGATCTTTCTTTTTAGTCCAAAATTCTTTAACTGGTATATATTATCTGTGCAATATGTATGATTGTGTGATACCTTAATAACGTCTTAATGGCGTCAATAAGATGTCATTAAAATGTCATTTGACATTATTTTGCTACTTAAAGTATTATATTTCAACAATATATTGCAGCAATATTACTGTAATATTTCAATATTATTTAAAAACGTGTAATACATCAGTAATATTTCTGAAATATTTCATTGTAATACGTAATATTTCCACTATATTGCAATATTTCTGTAACATTACATGCTATGTGGGGTACTATTGTTTATTTGATGCAGTCACAAAAAGAGATATCGAGGTAGTAGAACGGTTAGTAACTATGATGAAGATTTATACAGAACAAATCAAAATGGATGTAGAAACTAAAAAAACAATTTTGGTAATGTATATCAAAACCATAATTTTAATTAATATGTCATCATACATACTGTTATTGTTAAATTTTTTAAATATCAAGTGATTATTTCTAAGGTGCTGATAATAAGGTACAAACTTATAGTTTCTTTATAAGTTTAAGTAAAGTTATTTAAGTAAAGTTATTAAAAAACTTTTTTTTATAATTAAAAAATAATTTTTAATTATATTTTATCAGGTTCTCTGTATCAAATAGGATATTTTGTATGACTTTGCAGGAAGAAATATCAACAAATTGTGGATTTTATTAATCTAATTCAAAGAAAGCATATATTAAGATAAAATATGATATAGATGGTAATTGGAAAGTATTGGTCCGGGAAACTTTTCTTGAAGTTTATGGTTCCAACATTGCCAATTATTCAGCTACAGGCAAGAGAGGTAACCGTCCGCCTATCGCCCGACAACTATTTAATGGACAATTTGGTAAATATCATTATTAAAAATTAATATTTTTTTAAATTAATATTGACTATATATCGACTGTAATACGTAGTTGCATATTTTTGTTTTTTGTGCTAGAGTGGGTTAATAACTGCAGTTCACCAAAAATAGTTGAGAAAAAAGCTTATATTAACTTTATTAATAAAATGGCATTTAATAAAAAAAATATCAAAAGTTGCAAAAAAAGCAACAATATTCCGATGATACTGGTGATTCCGAAGAGGAAGGTGAAATCAATTTTAACTATGAAAATGAAGAAAAAGATGTTGAAATTGGTAAGAGTTATTATTCTGTTTACATAAATAGTTATTTTATAACATTGTTTTATAAAATGCTTTTTTTCCAGATAATTAGCTTATCTGTATTAATCAATAAGTATCAATAAGGGATAACGCTATAGCGTAGATAGTTAGTAATTAAAAGGTCCTAGGTTTGATTCCTCGTTTAAAAGTGTTCCCCATTCAGTTGACGATTAAGAGAAAATATATCCTCGCTTAAAAAGAAGGTCTCCTTGATTAAAGAGAAGTTTAAGGATTAAACATCCGCAAAGATTTAATAATCCATTTGATAGAAAAGAATAAGAGTAATATGAATATTCTTTGAAACTGTTATTCTCTATTCAATATTTTTCTTTTTCATATATTAAGTTAAAAAATTAATTTGAATGATAAAAATATATTTTTATTTATTATGAATTATATATATATAATGCTTTGATGCAAGTATAAATTTTTGTTTAACGGTTTATAATCGCATTTTAAGATTTATATAAAAAATAAAGACATTTTTTAAATAAAAATGTTTTTTTTTCTATAGGCATCTTTTCCCTTTTACCTCAGGAATAACCCTAAAAAAATTAATAAGAATCTGGTCAAAGATATTTTACATACACGCCATATTATTTTCTTACTCACAATTCTGTGAGTTGTATGCTACAATTAAAAAATATTGTATAATTTCATATAATATTGTGTATCAATCAATATTATAAAATTTATTTTACAATATTTATTGTTATTAACAGATTTTGACTGTTTATAAAAAAAAGTATTATTACATAAATTTTATAATATTATTAATTGATATATACATATATATTTTAATATTATATAATAATTTAAATATTACAAATTATTAACCGTTGAGTGGGATACTTTCCACTGATATCATGCAGTGACTATATTCACTGATTCAGATTTAGAGAGTCAGGGTCAGAAGATCGTCACTGTCCACTGGATCATCGAAGTCAAGCGACACGGGCGCGGTAGGAGAGAATGGGCACCCTTGAACCACGTTTTTTCAAATCACATTAAAAATAATTTTTAATATAACTTCATTATAATATAAATAAGACTATTCGATGTTTAATATAATAAACTTTGTTTGTAAATGATTTAAGAAGTAAATTTTCAGAAATATTTTGCAAAAATAATGATATTTTGAAATGCTGCGTTTTTCACAGTGGACCAAAAGCGTGGGGTCGATTGAGCCATAGCGTAGGGTACACTGTGACATATGTAATGTAAAAGATAGGGTATTCTGTGACACATAGAAGAGATCTAATTGAAAATTGAAAACAAAGCCTCACAGCGACTCGATTACATGTGATCTGTAACTAAAGGGTGAAAAAAAAGAAAATAAGCGTAGTTCTGTAAGCGTGGCACAGAGGATCCCTGCGTCACATTGGACCCCACTGAACATCGATATAACCTCACTTTAATAGAGATCAACGAAAATTGTCTATAGCGACTCGATTACATGTAATGTAACTAAAGTGTGAAAAAAAGAGAAAATAAAAGTGTGTGGAGATAATTATCGATGGAAATTATTTCATTTTATAGGAAAAAGTGTAGTTCTGTAAGCGTGGCACAGAGGACCCCATCAACCTGCGTCACATTGGACCCCACTGAACATTGGTATTATTTATCATAAATATTTCAGATACAAAACAATTAAACGTTTTTTTATGTACGCACTTTGGTATTGAACCTAGATCCCGACAAACGTCTTATGAATTTTTTTTTAACTGTATAGAATCCTTAAAAATCCATACATATCAAAAAGTTATGACAAGTAAAAATTTACTTTGCAAGGGTCCAATTACATATCTGCCTTTAACTAAGGTATATATGCTTATTTCGGCATAATTTTTTGATGGAAGTTATATGTTTTGAAAACGAAAGTTTTTATACCCACCGTCACTATTTTGCAGAACGTTAATACAGAAAACTCGCAGTGTCACATTGGATCCCGTGGCTCAAGGGAGCCCACTCTCTCCTACTGTACTAGGATGGGTGACCGCCTTGAGAGAGCGGGCTATACACACACAGTTAAGAAACAGTTAAAAATAAATTTTCTAACATCTGTAGATGCTAAAGGATCTATGTAGGTTTAATTTACACGGAAATTTTAGTCCTACTTAGCGTCTTTATAAGGATAGCAGAAAACGCACAAAATGCCGCTTGTAGGTTCTAAAGAGGACTTCACAGTAAAGCCTCGTAAAAGCCTCCAGGTCCTCTGGATCTGATCATCCAGAGAACCTGGAGGCTTTTACGAGGCTTCCCGAGTCGAAATTTTTCTCCTATTTTCGACCTCAATGTTCAATCTAGCACCTACTTTCGACCAAAATGTTCTACCTAACACCTACTTTGATACTTTAAGCAGTCACATCACCCTATTTTGAATCTCTTCAACCTCTTCAACCTCTGGCTCCTATTTAGAATCTGACAATTCTGTTTGAATTAAGAAATCATGCTCCTACTTTAATGTTCCTAACGTTTTCTTAATCTGTTTTGATGTCAATTTAACCTATATAATATATATAGAACTGTTATTTTTATTTAGTTTGTTTTTATTATATATATATTATAGGTTTATTATATATTTTCGATTAAATATTATATATGATTATTAAACGTTTATAATAACGTTTATAATAAATGTTTATAATAACGGTTCGTTCTATTTATTAATTTAATTAAAAATAGTAAAAACAAAATTAAAAGGAATTTTATTATGTTAATAATAGTTATATTATTGATAACTGAAAAAAATAATTTTATATATGACGTATAAATGATTATTTATATAAAATTGTATTTTTTTATACTATTCCCTTTTTCTCTTTTTTTTTCTTTATTTATTAAAATGAATAATTCAAAATAAAATTAGAAGAATGTGCGTGTGTATGTATGAGTACGCATGCGTATATGTGCAACTAAAGGTAGGAAATTTTAAATATATGCAAAACTATTACGAAACATCTTTATTTTTATTATTACTTCTTATAATTACTTATCTTCATATATTTAAATATTAATAAATTTACGATAATTGAATATGGACCGGCATTTATTTATTCAAGCTCTTGTTGGTTGACAGGAATACCCACATACATTTGGTTATTAATATTCATAAGAACACAAATTGTTGTAATATTGTTTACAGGAATTAGTACAATATTATTTGACAAATGGCATTTGTGTAGAAAAGTGTTGCTATCATACATAAAATTGTTTCCTTGAACTATTAATATATTATCTGTCACAATTTTTTCCATTACAACATAATGGTTTCCATTACATCTACACGGCTTTCTTACACAATTACAATTAGTTATTTTAATAAAATACAAAATTGATCCTAATTGTAATCGACTATCATTTATATATTGAACAATATAAGAATGACTTTGCAAATCTCTTTGATACATTTTCGATACATATAATTTTCTATTTTTCAATAAACGAAAATACTTATAAATTACAACATTTTGGAAGATGCCAAGATTATGTAATCCATTAATAAGTTCATTTGGTATTGGTTGCACATTTTGATATGTACCAACAGTGAAACAGTTTTCAGAAATTTGTTCAAGAATTTTTACCTGCTTTTTCCGACTTAAACAAAATTCTCGTATAGGGCCTTCAGGTAACTGATCCATTAATCGTATCATTTTGTTACATCGATCATGAGATCTAGCTATTTGTGTAGCAATATGGCCTGTTCCGTGTACTAATTTTAATAATTGACCATTTATATTTTCATATTCAAAACATGAAAATGTCCATAATGGTCCAAGCCTTCTTACACAATCCGGTAAATGCAGTAATTGATGTACATTAATTGAGCAGTACTTTAAACCATATAAAGTTTCAAATTGTCTAACAAATTTGTTTAAAAAATCCTCAGCTACATCTATCATAAATAGCGTAATTTTTTCAGAATTAAGTAGAGTTACTGCTGTCACTAAAAGAAGGTAATGCTCAAAATAATCCTGTCGCATCACACCTTCAAGTACAGGAATGGAATAGAAAAAGCACCACATTTTTAATTCTGATACTTTCCAATGAATTAGCTCATCGACAGACCGTATCATGCGGTGTACAAATTTTGGCGGTTTTATTAATGCTAGTTTATTATTTATGACATCTTTAACTACATACAGTGAAAAAAGTTCCGCATTATATTTGAGATCAAACATTAAACTTAATAATTTTTTAATAACACCTCCATCAACTGCATGCATCCTATCAATTCCCATTCCTTTAATAAAATCAGACATTAATACTGAAAGCATTGTCGGACCTCTAATACCCATTATGGGATTTTCTGGTGTAGCTTCATTAGCCCAATTAATACATTCTTGTAACGTTCTAAATATTACATTATTTACATAGGGATAAACATGAATCGATCCTCTCGGAAGAAGTGCCAAATTTTCACCTTTGATACAACATGTAGGACAACCATAATAACCGTTGAATTGTGTAAAATTCATAAATTGATTTTTTGCAAGAAGATCAGCAGTACCTATTAATAGAATTCCTTTCATTAAGATTGGATTATTTTCTCCTGGTAAAAAGACTTGTATACCTTGAGTTATTTGTTCTAATTCTGGACGTAATTTATACAGAAATAAATTAGCAACAGGCTTTTTTTTCCCAAACCATAGTCCAAGTAATAGAGTATTTTCTAATCTTTTTCGGTCTTTAAAAGGTAATTCATTAATACTTAAATAAATAGGCCACATGCTAATTTGGCTAGATTTGAAAACTGGTACTCCATCGGTGTACCAACTTAAAGAAAAATTATGAGGATTTTTCAAAAAACCATTATCCATCCAATGTCTGTATATAGACCCATCATATATATCTGATATATCATTTTGATTTACAGGTCTTTGAAATCGTCCTTGTAAATTATTATAAAATCCAACTCGACTTAACATGTCATTTAAATGTTTGATAACAGGCATTTGAATAAAATAAGAAGTTTTTGGTTTTGTACATAATAGACAAATATCATTGACATCTCTCAATTCGCGATCACATGTGTCACAATAATAATGTTTTTTTATATTGATTTCCTTAAGAGAAAAGAATTTTTTAAATTTAAAAATAGAATTTTTTTTTAAACCTTGAGCTGGACAATGTAAATTGATGACATTTATTATGTCAGCAAGACATGACATATTGAGATTATGATGAAGAGCAAGTGTCAAAATTAACAGCATACTCTGTGAGATATTTAAAGGAGCACCAAAATATAAACGTTCATAGCCATGTTCAATGTCATGATGTTCGTTTCCTATTCCTCTATCAATATGTTCCTCTTCTTCTTCCTCCTCACTTTCTTCCTCCTCACTTTCTTCTTCTATTGCTTCCTCCTCTTCTTCTTCTGTATTATTTTTTTCTTCTTCAATATCATCTGTTTCTTTGACATTTGCTTCTTCCTCATTCTCACTGAATGTTATATTCCTAAAAAGCGATATGATATTCTTATAATAATATATCAAGTTTACAAATACATTTAAAATTTAGATCTAAAATATATTTTTTTAATCATAAATTGTATAAGTATGTGATAATTAGTTACATAGTATTTTTTTTCGTAGTACTTTTAATATAACTAAATAACATTATTATAATTTTCGAGATTATTGTGTGACGAAAGAAAATAAACAATACTTACATTTGATTTGGAAGCTCAGGTTCTAAATAATTATTCGGTTCATTATTGTCATTTGCACTTGTTAAGAACTCATTTAAACGTTTATATTTTTGAGTTTTCTTTAATTCTTGAAATGATTTTTTAGACATTTTATCTTTAGACACGAAACAAGAGCAGGAATAATGGAAAGAGTATTATGATCTCCAATAACAAGTGAAAATTGAGATTATGTTTCACTTGGCAAAGTCACTGCAGATGGAAGACGACCGGGCTTCCCTGAGCAATGGTGGAGGGGATACACGCACCCAATGAAGAGGCGCGTACTGCCACTCACTGCGCACATGTACGCGCCTCTTCATTGGGTGCGTATATCCCTTCCACCATTCTTCATGGAAACGAGTGGTCTTCCACTTGGCAGTTGGCATTACTGTTGGCGATTGCAACAAAAATCTCGTGACGCTCGTATTGTCGCTGCAATTTTCTTCAGAGAAACCGAACGGAAAATCCTGCCCGACACAGGTCTGCTTAAGCCGAAAGTTAGCGATCTAATTCTAGTGTTTCGGAGATTCACACGTCTTTATGTTACTCAGTTTATAGCAGAAAGTGTTAATTGTACATTTGTATTTTATTCGTACAATATCTATTTCTCAAACTGTAAATTTATCTGTGAAATAAATAATGCCACCAGTGAAGAAACAATTTGCCTTGATATGGTGGATGAAAAGTGGCATGAAGGATATAATTCCTTTATCCACCATACCGAAGAGCAAACAAAAAGTAAATTCGATTGTGAGTCTAACATGGAAAGATTTCCGGACAAAGGAAGAAACAAAATCAGTAGCTAGAGTACTAGCAATAAGTGGTATGTATATGTATATTCTATTTAGTAAAAAATTATTCAGTATATTAAAAATTATTTATAAAAGATGTGACGGGAGGGGGCAACGACGAACATAAGATGTAATAGAAACTTTATAAAACAAGATAATTCCTCGTAAAAATAAATAGAGATTGTACACTAATATTGTAAGATCTGGATTCTGGAAATATCGAGAACGCTCTATCACGTGATAGACATACAGGTGACATGCCTCGACCGCGTGTGTGTGCGTAGCAGGCCTGTCGAAAGTACGGATCGGAGAGTCAGTCTGTCTACCGGCTGCCGGACGATAAGACGGATTAATGTACTCGCAATGTATTTAGAATAAAGTATCTTACAATATTTTTTTCAATCTTGACGAGATTTCTTATAAAAATTATGAGATTTGTAATAAAAATAATTTTATTAATTCTCCATGTACCATTATTAGCGTTGCAATTGCTGTGGCATTAAAATATTCTGTAAGCTTTAATTAAAAATAATGATTTTTGTTTTACAGATGATGAAAATAAACTTTGTAAAACAATAGTAACTGATACTGGTGACTTACATGACTCAAATAAAAAAAATTTTTTCTGCACATATAATAAATAAAAATGTAACTATGAATAAAAACAAAAAAATAAATAAAAATATTAAAAGTTCAAATAGGAAAGAATTAGAAGACAAAGTTAAGAACAGTCAACATATAATGCGTAAAGAAAAGCATCCATCATGTACATATGTACCAAAAAGGAATACATCACCGCATACAATGCAAATATATAATTCCAAACCAAGACTTCAAAACAACACTCCAAATTCTTCCATACATAATCAACAGGTATTATACATTTTATAAGTATTATACATTTTAGACAGGTATTACACATTTTATAAAAATCATTATAAAATACTGAACATTTATTGCTGATACAATTCTGCATAACTATATTATTTTATGAAAAACTTATGAATCCTCATTTTCAACAGATACGCAATGCAGAAGATAATATAGCATCACAAGCAGATTATTCATCACACACATATCCAAATAATGAATTTATTTCAAAAATAAATATTCCTATGGAAGTTTCATCAATGGCATACAATTCATGTGCTACAACGTACAATGCGCAAACTCAAAATTCCCTTTTCAATTCGGATAAAGATAGTAACACACCATCTTCTATAATATACTCTGCAGCATCACGCACATTACTGAATTATCAAAATGTTCCTTTAAGTAATGATGAAATCATAGGGGCGCATGAATCAACACATAACACTTTAAATACTCAGAATACAGTTAAAGATAATTCTACAATATATCCATTGGATGCAGATTCATCATGCACATTTTCAAATGGTGAAGGATTTGCAAATACAAATAACTTCATGAAATCAGCACTATCAGAACACAATTCGAATCAATCAATCTATGATAGAAATACTCAGAAGACATTTATGAACCTAGAAAAAAATATCACCATACCATCTTTAACAAACTCTGGATCATCATGCACACTTTCAAATGGTGAAAGATTTGTTGAGTAAAATAAAGGTTTTCGTACTTCTGTCTTTCTATTTGAGTCTAGCGCGTACCTGTCGTGCGCGCATGAAAGACTGCCACGCCACTGACGGAGCTTTCTGTCCGCCAGGGGCGCCTACAATAGTATCGAACAGTCTCATCGATCGATTCTCCCTGTACGGTCGGCGAATAAATTGTTCTCTTCAATATACACGAGCGTCGAATTCAATATCCGCAATCATCCTAATCCTCGAACCTCAATTACCACGGCGTGACTCAACAGGTTATGGGCCCAGTCACCCGAGTTGAGCTGAGGTGAACGAGAACGCAGGGACATAGAAAAACGTGTTCGGTGCGTCTTCGCGTGGCGAACCGGGTCGCAGCCATATTGCGCAAAACCACGCGCGGGGCAAGTGATCGAACGGTCGCGAGCCAAAAACGAGGACATAAAAGATGTCGGAAGAAGTGTCTGTGCGACAAGTGCAAAAACTCGACGGTACGAATTTCCTCACTTGGAAGTTCCAGATGAGAGCCGTATTCATGGCGGCGGGAGTGAGTGACATAGTCGAGGGCACGCGAACGCAACCGATCGGCGCTCAGGATCCGCAAACCGCGGTGTGGAGAAGAGACAATGCCAAAGCAATGGTGCTCATCTCGACAACGATCGAGCCGTCGCAGCTAGAGTCATTGATAACGTGCGACACGGCAAAGGCAATGTGGGATACCCTGTGCCAAGTGCACGAGCAAAAATCCTCGGCTAACAAGCTATTCCTGATGCAAAAGTTTTATGACTACAAGATGGCGTCGGGTGATACGGTCGTGCAACACGTGGCCAAAGTGAAGAACATGGCGGCTCAGCTAAGAGACGTTGGAGAAACGATGTCGAACCACACCGTAATGGCGAAAGTTCTAGCGACGTTGGCGCCAAGATTCGGCGCATTCCAAACCGTGTGGGACAACGTCGAGGAAGGGAGACAAACCGTAGAGAATCTAACGGACAGACTCATTCGAGAAGAAGCGAGGCTTGCAAACGGAAGTGACGCCACGGAAGCGTTGGCGGTTGTGAAGAGCAGCGGTGCGAAAAACAAATCGCAGACTTCCGGAACCTCGAAGAACAGCCGTTCAAAGAAAGACGTCGAGTGCTACAAATGTCGAGGAAAAAGACATTTCGCTCGGGAGTGTCCGTCAAAGAACAAAAAACGCGGTGACCGAAATGGAAGTGGATCGCGAGAGTATGCGTTCGTGGTCACAAAAGACGAGACGAAAACGGAAAAGCAACCGCCGAAACAAAGTGCGGATCCGTCGACAGAACAAGTGCGGCAACTTCTCGAGGTCGATAACAAAGACGCCTGGCTAACCGACAGTGGGGCGTCACGACACATCTCTCACCGACGTGATTGGTTCGAAGAGTTTCACCCGAGTGTAGGCGATACGGTTGTGCTCGGAAATGGTCGTGAATGCGAAGTTGGCGGCGAAGGCACAATTCGAATTGAGAAACTCGTCAACGGAAGATGGAGCACCGGACGCATCGAAGGTGTGTTGTACGTGCCAACGCTGAAGAAAAACTTGTTTTCAGTGGGCATGTGTACCGGAAAAGGCTTCGACGTTCAGTTCAGCGACTCGAAAGTGATAGTCAGACTCAAAAATGAGGTGAAAGCAGTCGGTGCAAAACAGAACAATTCAACGTATCGCATGTTCTTCCGAGTGCTGGTACCGGGAGTGTCGAGTGAAGCGAACGCGGCCACTGTCGACTTAAAAGTGTGGCACGAGCGACTCGGACATGTCGGTAGTAGAGCACTCAGCGACATGGTGAAAAATAACCTTGTCGAAAGAGTACAAATAAAAAATGCGGACAAGTTTTTCTGCGAACCGTGCCAGTTCGGGAAGGCACACGTGTTACCGTTTCAAACTCGCGGAGACAGAGACACGAAACCGGGCGAAGTTGTTCACACCGATGTGAGTGGAAAAGTACAAGTCGAATCACTCGGTCACTCGAACTACTACGTAACGTTCATCGACGACGCTTCGGGTTTTTGCTACGTGTACTTTATGCAACACAAGGACGAAGTCGTTTAGAAGTTCGCGCTCTATGAAAAAATAGTGGCGAATAAATTCGGTACAACCGTGAAGGCTGTGCGTTCTGACAATGGTGGCGAGTACAAAAACGGACAATTCGAAAAATATCTCGGACAGCGCGGAATAGCTATGGAGAACACTGCTCCATATACCCCACAACAGAACGGCAAAGCGGAGAGAGCAAATCGAACAATATTCGAGTGCGCACGCACGATGTTGCGTGCAAAGGACCTCCCAAAGAACTTGTGGGCAGAGGCTGTAAGCACGGCGGTTTACATACTCAACCGTACCACACACTCAAGTCGTAAGGACATAAAAACTCCGTACGAAGTCTGGACAGAAAAAAAACCGGACTTGCAGCACGTACGAATCTTTGGATCTGTGGCGTACAAACACGTGCCCAAGCAGTTGCGGAAGAAGCTCGACGACAAATCAAGGAGGATGATCTTGGTGGGATACCAAGGAAATTCATCGAACTACCGGCTCTACAATCCTGTGACGAAAAAAGTGAGCGTGTCCAGAGACGTTGTGTTCGACGAGAAGCTGAGGGTGCCATTACATGGAGCGCGGAAACGCGGAAACGCGGAAGCGCGGAAGACAAAATTTACTATGATTTCCGTCGATCCGTTCCGTCTGTTTTGAATGCCTTATATAACATGGAGCATATTTTGAGCGGAAAAGCGGAACGGAGAATTATAAAATATTAATTTTTAACGGTATTTATTGATTAAAATGCTTGTATTCAATAGATAAGCTGAAAAGATAAGCATATTAATAAAAATTGCAATGAATTAAGTGAACACAATTTTAAGAAATGAATACAAATGTCTATTTGTCACTATACTGTTCCGCTTTTCCGCGCAAATTGTGCTCCATGTAATATAAGGAGAAACAAACTCGCGGAGCGAACGCGTCAAAATCCGTTGTCAACGCGGATACAATATACTCCATCAAATTTTGGAGCTGTTTAATCACATTGAAAAAAAAAAGCTTTTACTCATACTCTTCGATTACTTTATTATTTAATAAAAGTGGCAGTATAATATTATAGATCCAAACATCATGTTGATGGTTATTATGAAGTATATCTTATATGCAAGCCAGGGTACATACATAGGCTGCGTTAAGTACTGGCAGTGAATATCGAAACGCAGCCATACATACATACATACACGATAATAGCGGATTCCGCTTTTCCGTTCAAACGTGCGGGACTCAACTCGCGGAAACGCGGAATCTAGTTACTATTCTGTTCCGCGCTTCCGCGTTTCCGCGTTTCCGCGCTCCATGTAATGGCACCCTGAGTGAGGTAAGCGCCAGTGAGAGTAGCTCAAAACAAGGGGTACTAGTGCTTCCTAAGATCACGCCAATTCCAGAAGCAGTCGACGACAACAACGGTGCAGTCATCGAAATCCTAGATGACGACGACGAGGTATTCGACGATGCGCAGGGCGCAGAAGCAGTCGTACGACCGAATGCAGGTCATCAGGACCAGTAACCAGATCCAGCCGGAAGTCAGCGCCAACTTCGAGACAGGCAGACGATAAGAATGCCACAGAGGTACGACACGAGAATGCCACAGAGGTACGACATAGATCTCGTGGAGTACGAGACGCCTGCCACGTTTGGCGAGGCGGTGCGAGGACCGAACAAAAGGAAATGGATCGACGCTATAAAAGACGAACTACAAGCTCACAGCAAGAATAATACGTGGACTGTAGTCGAAAGAACTGATGAAATGAAGCCCATCGACTCGAAATGGGTCTTCAAACTTGTGCGAGAAAAAACAGAAGGACAACCCAGGTTCAAGGCCAGACTGTGCGCCAGAAGATTTCTCCAACAGCCAGGAATAGACTACAACGAAACTTTCGCTCCAGTCGTGAGATACGACTCGCTTCGACAGTTTCTGGCTTGGGTCACACAGGAAGACTACGAGCTGACACAATTCGACGTCTGCACAGCATTCCTCTACGGCGAGCTGGAAGAAGAAATTTTCATGCTGGTTCCGGAAGGGTTGACTGTCGGAGAAGAAGAAAGTGAAGGTGACAGTGAGAGATTAGTGTGTCGACTAAACAAGTCGCTCTATGGTCTCAAACAAGCACCTCGGTGCTGGAATAAAAAGTTCAGTGCTTTTCTAAAGAAATTTAATTTTGTGCAATCCGACGCCGATCAATGTATATATATCGGCTGTGTGGAAGGATGCGTAGTATGGCTAGCGCTGTTTGTCGATGATGGGCTTGTGGCCTCGAAATCATCAAGTGTGCTTGAGAAAATCTTTGTAAGTATGAAAGAGATGTTTGAAATAACCCTCGGAGACGCGACTAGGTTTGTAGGGCTACAAATTGATCGAAATAGAGTCGCTAAGAGTATGTTCATACATCAAACCGAGTATGTCGACCGAATTCTAGAAAAATTCAGAATGATCGACGCGAAACAAGTGAGTGTCCCTGCCGACCCTCACTCTGCACTGGCTCCCTCCGAGCCAGACAGTGAGAAACGAAACGTTCCATACCGAGAGGCGGTAGGCTCTCTATTATTTCTTTCAGTGGTCTCACGACCAGATATCGCTTTCTCAGTGAATTCAGTGTCTAAGTATTTAAATAATCACGATCTCAGTCATTGGAAGGCTGTAAAGAGAATTTTCGCTTATCTGGTCGGTTCTAGAGATTTAGGTATAATGTACCAAAGAAATGGAAACGAGCCAAATCTAGTAGGTTACTGTGATGCGGACTATGCAGGAGATTTAGAAACACGTAGGTCTACTACAGGGTATGTTTTTGGCTTTGCGAATGGGCCAGTCACCTAGTCTAGTCAGCGCCAAAAACTTGTGACGCTGAGCACGACGGAAGCGGAGTACGTCGCTGCAGCAGCAGCTGCAAGAGAGGTAGTTTGGTTACGAAAACTACTGAGAGACCTTGGCGTCAGTTGTGACGAACCAACGCCGCTGCATGTCGACAATCAAAGCGCGATACGGTTAACGAAGAACGCCGAGATGCATCAACGTACAAAACACATTGATGTGCGACATCATTACATACGCGAAAAAGTAAAGAGCCACGAAATTTCAGTAGTATTCGTACCTACCGAAGCTCAAAGAGCTGACATATTTACTAAGGCTATGCCGAGCGAGCGTTTTTGTAAACTTTGTAAAATGTTGAGTTTAAGAACGTACAGAGAGTACTCAAACAGTGAGAGTGTTGAGTAAAATAAAGGTTTTCGTACTTCTGTCTTTCTATTTGAGTCTAGCGCGTACCTGTCGTGCGCGCATGAAAGACTGCCACGCCACTGACGGAGCTTTCTGTCCGCCAGGGGCGCCTACAATAGTATCGAACAGTCTCATCGATCGATTCTCCCTGTACGGTCGGCGAATAAATTGTTCTCTTCAATATACACGAGCGTCGAATTCAATATCCGCAATCATCCTAATCCTCGAACCTCAATTACCACGGCGTGACTCAACAAGATTTGCAAATACAAATAACGTCATGAAATCAGCACTATCAGAACACAATTCGAATCAATCAATCTATGATAGAAATACTCAGAAGATATTTATGAACCTAGAAAAAAATATCACCATACCATCTTTAACAAACTCTGGATCATCATGCACACTTTCAAATGGTGAAAGATTTGCAAATACAAATAACGTCATGAAATCAGCACTATCAGAACACAATTCGAATCAATCAATCACTAATAGAAATACTCAGAAAATATTTATGAACCCAGAAAAAAATATCACACCAGCTTTAACAAACTCTGAATCATCATCTACACTTTCAGATGATCAACAATGCACTAATGCATCAAGTTTTTCAGGACTTTTTCCATGGACAGGTTTGTCACTACTATTGTTGTATGCATTGTTGTACGCATACACACACACACACATACATACACACATACACACACACACACACACACATACACACAGCGCGCTCTTATATGTT
Organism: Temnothorax americanus; assembly: GCA_030770215.1. NCBI lineage: Eukaryota > Metazoa > Arthropoda > Insecta > Hymenoptera > Formicidae > Temnothorax > Temnothorax americanus. Next base: position 92,095 of record JASTWO010000552.1, read on the forward strand.
ATGCATA